>QTSX02005892.1:0-143837 GCA_014839935.2 Entomophthora muscae | reverse complement strand
GAGAAGGGCATTGTAGAAGGCGTTAATCTCCTCCTTTCTTACTAGAGCAAGGACAGCATAGTAATTGATCACATCCTTGACTTCTTTGGTATCTTCTGAGTTTACAAGCCCATGGAGATCATAGCACTTTTTCAGGAAGAAGCAGAGTACCTGCCAGAAGTAAAAGTAGCATCCCTGAGGGAAGCTCTTGAAGACTTGAATAAAGGCATTAGTCTGAGCCTGCTCAATACCAACTACCATATATTCATGATATGGCAAGCTCTCAAGCTGCTTTTTGGTTGGGGTGACATCCTCTTCCTGGGATTAGGTCTTCTTGCGCCTTTTGGTCTCCTTTAGCTCTAATCCAATGATAGAACTGATATCATCCAACTTGTTCTTTAGAATGATAAGAGCACACATATATGTGTCCTGCTTAATTTAAAGGAATTAAAAATCAAGAGGAAGTAAAAGATTGTCAACATGTTTGTAAATATTCTAACAGTGGATAAAAAACTTCAGACAGGTGGAAAAGGTGCCATCTTCAAGCCAGGTCTTGCACTTTAAAAGTTTGGGCAAATCCTGGCTTGTGGCAAAGCATTTTATATACTCCTTTACATTTATACGATCACCATGAATGTTGTGTTCTGGGGCGGCACAGATACACAACAGGAAATTTTAACCTTAGGATTGGATTTGTACTAAGTCTTGGTTAAAATGGCAGGAAAGGCTATGCAATTACCTTGTTGCCCTGATTGAAATAATATCTACTATATGTGGCTAGAGAGGCGCCAAAGTACTGGGAGACACAAAGACAAAAATGTGAATATAACTAAATTTTTATTGGTGAATAGAAAATAGAATATATAGTGGTTGACAATACCACAAAACACTATCAGGATGGTAGGATCACTTGCCACAAGCATGAGTGGGGCAAGTGAGTTGCGCAGAATCAGGAAATTTAACAATTAAATTTCCCAATTTGGAGCCAGACTCAATTTGAGGGGCAAAAACAAAAGAGAGAGATTTGTCCTTGAAGTAACCCATCAAAGGCAAAATTGAAACATGGTGAATGGTGGCATTCACAAAAATGAAGGAGGGAAAACTCCTCATGACAGGATAGATTTTTATCCTTGGTCAAGATCAATTGATGTAGCACTGACGCCTTCAGTGCTCAGAGCATATATCTGATCAGTGAGATATTGTGTAATTTTATGGCTTCACTAACAGAGGCAAGTTGGGAATCATTCAAATTAATAAGGGTGTTGTTAGCAACCTCAGCAGAGGTTTTTCCTGGTGATGGGGATGAACTGGCAAGAGAACCAGCAGATCAGTTGTTATAGTGGATCAAAAGGCTCACTACAGTTGTGGTCAATAGTAAGGACATTGAATCTTGTGAAGCCATATGCTGTAAGCCTTACAGGGCAGCCTAAATTACCACATTTAAAGTTATGTTGGTGGATTGCTAATTTTATTTGTTGCAGTTGAAGGAGTACCCTTTGTGAACATAACCAGCACCACTTTTCTTTGACATGGTTAGTAGCTCTCAGGGAATTTAGTGTCCACAGCAAAGGTGCTATTGTTGTTGAAAAGTTGTGAACAGTGTTTACATCTCATAGCTCAATGTTGTCATCTACAGGAGCACCTACTCAGGTTCCTGCTACTGTTTCTCCTCAAGCTCTTAGGTGGGGTTATAGATTCAATTAAAGTCAAATAGCTTCTTCTGGGGATCAGATGGGTTGTATGCAAAGGGAGAGTGGGGAGAGGTAGGACTGTTTCCCTTGAGTTCAGGGGAAGGTGTGGGTGTCTTGACAGGTGCTTTAGCCTTAGAAGGATTCTTTTTGATAGTAGCATTGTTTTTTTGCCTTGGGTGGACTGACCTTGTCCTTGGGGGCCTTGTATACCTTGGGAGTAGCTTTCAAGGGGTAAACTGTGCTGTATTAACTCCCTGTTAGTCAACAATCTGTTGAGTACTATGGTATTGACTAATGTGTATGTGAATCTAATTGTATTTTGTCTTTAACAATTTAAGCTAAGTTTTACTAGTAATTCAGGGGTTTGAAACCAAAATCCCAGAGTAAAAACACTAGAAATTGACTCTGGTTAATGATTCTGTTAGTTTAAAGATCAATTTAAGGGGTAATTTATAAGTAAATTTACTAATTAAAATTAAAATCACCTGTGATTGACACCCTAAAAGAAAAAGTGTCCAAGCCAACACTTTTTAAGACAAATCTTAATTTCATTAATAAAACACATGTTCTTATATAAATTTTATTATTTACTATTACAGTAGTTTTAGAAGCTATGGTGACAACCAAAAATACTTCAGATTTAAACAAAATGATTTCAGATTTGAACAAGATTCAGGATTCAATTAATTAAAATATTTTTGGTTAATAAATGAACTGTCAAAAAAAACAAAATTTCACTAGCCCATTATACAAAATTATATCAAACATCAATCTACATATGATAAACCACAAAAAAAATGAACTGACACAGCAAGTGACATGGATGGATGCTGTTCTGGAATATATTATAATCCAATCAGGATTCAACTGAGGCTCCAACAGAAGGACTAAAATGAAACAAAATTTGAGCAATCTAGAAGCGAGATTCCACAAGCAAAAAACAAAATGAACTCACACAAGATGTGTAGTGTGAGAAGCCTAAAATAGAAATATAACAGTTTAACAGCCAATCAACAGCTATTCAATTTAGGTACAGAGGCATTTTATTCATTTTTATGGATCCTGGTTTGTATGAATTAGTTTTGAGAACCTTCCAAATGTGGACTTGAGATTACAATAAAAATAAATCATTAAATTTTAAAATTTCAACTTTTAGTGATTTTATCCTAGGTTTTTTTACAATGGTTTTCAACAGCAACATCTTCAATGGTGCCAGCAGCCAAGCCAGCTTCAATGGAGGCAAGTTCAGGGTGTGGAGGCACCTGTTTATACCTAAGCCTTTGAGGCGGGTAATGAGGAAGCTGACCTGTACATGACCACTGACCCCTATGGCTTTGACTTACTCAGTGTTTGCGCAGTGTCTAGCTCTGCCCCTGCTCCCAACCCACCCCTGCACAAGATGCACGCCAACCAACCAATCAGGATGGCAACCTTGTTTTGGAACATCTTCCTGCCGCTATTCAACATGCCCCCTATAGCCAATCAGGCTTCAGCTCCCGCGGCCCAGCACCCCAAACAACAAATCATCACCACCTGAATTCTCCAGGAAATTGTGGCACTAAACCTACAGGGTCTGTCATGGGACCAGATTGCTGCCCAGTTGCAATTCACCCAAGCCACAATAATGCATGAATTTAATAACTTAATGAATAAGGGGAATCTGATCAGGACGGCCAAGAAGCCAAAGATGACCCCCAAGTCCCAGATAACCAAGGTCTACCCAATAATGCTTGACCTTCTCCAGCAGGACCTCAATCTTCCCCTAACCCAGGTCTTCAAACAGCTTACACATCATAACATATGGGTCTCCAAGCATATAGTACAGCTCTGGATGCACGGAAAGGCGGCTTCCATACGGGTTCTTACCAATTTTGCCGGCAACCAATGGGATGGCGCTGAGGATTCCCTGTATGATATTGAATCAAGTCAACCCTGGTCCAATGCCTGACAAGTTTTTCAGATGACATCATTTTCATCTCTTACTATAAGCTATCCATAGCTTTTGACAATTTTGGCGCCCAAGGAAGAGCCACAACCCAAAAAGGGAGGAAGAAGGTCAAGAAGGGGACGTTTATTGGTGCATTTCTGGCTGTTTCAGCCAAGGGTTTTGTCTACTATTGGACAAACCCATAATTCACCAATAGCTACAAGTACAGCCACATCCTTGGTGGATTACTTGGCTCCTGGGATGGCTTGAATTCAAAGCATCAGGTTTTCTTGAGCCACCAGATGGAGGGTAGCTCCACTGCCCTTGAGGCCATTCAGGGACGTGGGCACCAGGCCTCAGTATACCCCGCTGGCCACACAGACATTCATCTGGATGATGTCAACTTCTTTAACATTAGATCCACTCTACAGAAGCGCCACCCTCAGGCTTTCAACAACCTCTATCTTGGGGTCCTTGACCACAATTCTCTCTTTGGTCACCAAATGATGACTGACTTGTTTGCCCAAATTGTCTTCCACGTGAACATGGAAAACCAATCATGAAAAGATAAGTGCCTCTCACCTTGGGCCACTGCCACCTACCAGCCCATCCAGCCAATGACCAATGAGGAATACAACAAGTGGTATATGGTGGCCATCACGCGTAATTCACCTACCCCTGCCACCCCCCACCTTCTAGCCCCACCCACACACCATATCCCAGACCCCCCAGGCTAGCACTGCCTCTACATCTTCCTTCCCGCGCTATTTTGTCTACTAGGCATCACTCTTCACCGCCCCAATAAACCCCCTGTTGCCAAACATTTTCTATTTATATTATCTTTTTTTGAATTTTGATTGTTCATTTTCTCTTTGTTTATAGTTGGTTTTATTATTTATATTCAGTTTATTTCTATAAAATCATATATTTACTTTGCCATGTATCTAGATCCACTACACAGTTATTTTTAGTACCCAAACACAGCCCCTTGTGAAAATATTAACAACAATTTTGTGATCAGCTAAATTTTAATTAGAAAATTATAGGTTAACTGTTTTTAGATAAAGTTGTTACTGATTTGAATTCAAAACCTTTATGATAAACTTTAAGCCAATCAGGAGCTGAGCAATAAAGTGATTGCTGTGACATAAAGGGTCATTCAATAATTCTTTGATGTATGTGCGCTAATTAATATGATTGGCTGTATCTTTTGCTATTGTGCGCCATTGCGCATGGCAAGTTGTTGGTGGAATAGTGCTAATCCAGAAGCTGATTGGGCACTATTCCACCAACAACTTTTCACAGCAACAATGGCGCACAATAGCAAAAGATCCAGCCAATCATATTAATTAGCGCACATGCATCAAATAATTATTGAATGACCCTTTATGTCGCAACAATCACTTTATTGCTTAGCTCCTGAATGGCTTAAAGTTTATCATTAAGGGTTTGAATTCAGATCAGTAATCACTTTATCTAAAAACAGTTAACCTATAATTTTTTAATTCAAATTTAGCTGATCACCAAATTGTTGTTAATATTTTCACAAGGAACGGTGCAAAGCGCCAAAAATAATATGGCAATTAAGGAAACAATGCCAACACAAAGCAAAAAACACATATTGAGATGAGCGTAAAACATATACACAATGTTTAAAAAGACGGGATAGTGTAGCAAATGGGAAAAAACAGGAATAAACAAATAGGCAACAGTATCAGAATAATACAGATTTTATTTGGGCAAAAGCTATAAAAACATATGGAAAGGTTAGTAAAAAAATCATATGATAGAATTGGAGAAGCTTTTGAAGGATCTCAACTCTGCAATTGTAGAGATCAAAGAGATTGACTGCAAGGTCAAAGCCAGAGTTAAGTCTGCTGTCCTTGAAGGGGAAAAATAAAAAAGGTGTCAGCCAAGGCCCTAATGACTAAAATACCAGACACACCTGAGGAGACAATTGAGTGTCTTCTTAACGTTCAAAAAACTGTAGTTGAGGACCTCCAGTCCAAGTCATTTGCCCTCTCTGTGCCGTCCGTCTGGGTTGAAAATCCTGAGATGTATGCACATCTCAAGCCAGAAAAGCAAGCAAGAGCTGAGGATACAGAATTGCACGCCCAACTGGTTGCGCCAGAATGGCTAAGCCTGCCAAAGCCGCTGACAAGGAGGAAACCCACAAAGGTACATAAAAAATTATAATTAATAAAAAATTCCAGAACTAACCTTTTTTATAAAATATTGACAGTGAACTCCGCTGGGTCCTTGTTCCTTTTGTCCCACCCACCTTCTATTCAAATTATGCCACTCATGTGGCCAAACAGCTCTATATGTCCCCCCTGTCTTGCAGGAGCCAAAGACAGGGTCCATGGTATCTTTCCAATGACAAGGGACACACTAGCCAGGTTGACGCATGCCAAGGGGGCATCTGAGTGGGCAGTTACTGCCTACAAGAATGCCAAACTGGACCCAGTGGTTCTCAGTGAAGTTTACTGTGTAAACTCTATTGAGCTTGTTTGGGACATCCTGGAGATGCTCCCATTCAAGAATGTACCAGAGATGGGTTGGGCTGTTGAGAAACTTGTGTTATTGCTGGTATGTTCAAAGCTACATATAGATGTTAGCCTTGCCAATGCACTCTACCTAATCCTATGCAAGAGCATTGCAGACTGCAATAGAATAGAACTTTGAAGATAATTACGTTTATTGAAGCTGGAGTACAATCTAGCCAGCGGCTGCAATCTATCCAGGTGTAACTAAGAACTTGTTGTCATCCTTTCAGGAGTCTATATCAATATATACAGCAATAACCCTTGTCCTTGTCCTTTCAGACAGTTCTCAGTGGCTACCTTTGCAATAGGTTCATCTTTGCTGGCTACGCCTATCCTGATTGGCTGTCCTTGGCATGTGTGTTGCTACTGGCCTTTGCAGGTGTACATGGCACTTCAGCTACAGCCTACGCTCTTCTTGAGCTAGCCTACTGTCATTTATTGATTAGCTATATCTTACACGCCTATTATTGCGCTGGGAAACTACGCCACATTTAGTTGGCGCTTATAAATGGTCCTTAATCTGCCCTCCAACATTGGAAGGTTGAATTCCGGTATTCCATTTGTAGGGCGTAATCAGTGTCAAGATTTTGGGGTCTTGAGGTATTGTTTTTATTAGAGGACATTGTATTATATGTGTTGATAGAGGACTGTATGGCAACATTCAGTAGCTAACAATTAGGTCTGTGGATATGGCTACGGCTTGGCAGAGTCCTAAGGCTGTAGGAGAAGAAACACGGTTCTTCAGATAGACAGTGGCACACTCTATCTGGATACAAATGACTACTAGGTGTTGGCTAGTAGTGATACTATACTTAGAGATCTTCAATCTCTAAGCCAAGGGTGATATTTTTTTCTGCTCAATCTCTAGTTAGGAAAGCACTTTATATAGGGTGGATATCTCTTGCCAGATAGTTATTGACGCATCTAACTCTTATTAGTCAGTCTATCTGTTCCCCAGACTGCTAGTTTCAGCCCCCAGAGATAGGCAGCCATGTCGGTCTGGCATGGGACTTCAATAGATTACTGGGCCTCAGCTTACTTCACCAGTGTGTTGGCAGCATCTTGTTTCCAGTTTATGCATGTGCAAGTTTAGTTACCCTGTCTATTGGGTTTTTGCATCATGTATTATTCTTCTGGACGACCTTCTATATCAGTCATAGAATTCAAGGTATCTGGAGGTGCAAATGTTTGGCGTAAACCAGCTTGCATTAATATTCTTGAAAGCTTCATCTTATTGGCTATTAACTGTTCTGTGATCATGGCCTAGGGATCAAGTTTGTTTGCTCAGGTCAAGTTCAATTAGTGGACCATTTTTGGATCAGGATCAATCTTTGGGTTATCATTGGTGTATCAACTGGCCAAATCCAAGGGATAGGATAAGTTGATGCTTTTACAATCAAGCCAGCTAAATGGCAATTGACTGTCTAACCAATCAACAAAGGGGAATAATGGTCAAGTTTATTACATTATTCCGGAGGCTTGACAATCAGTGATCCTTTTCAGCTGGTGAGTCTTCTGCTTATTAATGCAACAGGTTGAATTAAAGATTATACGGCTTATAATAGCAGACTCAATCCAGTATTGACCCGTGGATTATCCGCCGTATAAAGCTGACCCAAACCAATAAGAAACCTGATTATACGCTGTGTAGCTCTGACCCAAACTCGGTATTTCCTGATCTTTTGGATATTAATTGTTTGATATGAGCATATATGCCCATCAGGCAGTGTGGGGCTGGGTTGATATAATGTCCAGTAGGGTGGATTGAGAGGTGAGTGATTGATGATCTTTAGGTTATACAGCGTAGAATCAATGATAATCACTGTGTTGGCTAACGTTTATACGGCATATAATTGTTACATCAATTATAATAAAGCAAGTAATATACAGCGTATAATCAGTACGCATTGGAGTGATGATCAGTGATAATACAGCGTATAATCACAACATCTATTATAATAAACTAACAATTACACAGCGTGTAACTGCCATATCTATTATAATAAACTAATGATTATACAGTGTATAATTACTACACTTGGTTAAATGATAACCAAGTGATAATACAGCATGTAACTGATTAAAATCTGCGTGCAATGATTAGCCTGATCATTTGTGGTCAATCAGTCTAATCTCACATGGGCCCATGTGGATGCTTGCTTCTGCTTCCCGGTAGAGCATACCATCTCTTACCTCTTGGATAACTTTGGGTGTGCAGTGACAAAACTGGCTGTTGCAGACGCAACAGCCGTAAAAAAGACAAAAATCCTCCTGGCAGGCTTTGGGCTGGCCTGGAGTGCCAACGAGATAGGGGTCCCACAAGCAATAGAGCTGACCTTTGCTAAAACAAAACACAAGAAGAAGATTAGTACCATGTTCAAGAAGCTGTGTGAGTTTACTGAAGCCTTTGCTGGGCAAAGGTTTCACCTCATTGTTTAACTGGGGTTCCTCTTTTACTTTGGAATGGCTGCGTCTGTAGAGGACCTAGACAGGGTCCTCCTTGGGATTGAAAAGACCAGGCTCTCCCTGGATGGGATGAAGGTCCCCCCGGATACAACCTGGTTGACCACGTGATAAGGACGCCCTGGTCCTGGCTGGGATATACGGGTTTGCGGCCCTGCCAGAAAAGCTGCTCCTGCATTCTCACCTAACAATACTCCCTTTTACCAGCCGCTGTGAATAATTTAATCAGGGTGTATCCACTGTCCACAGTGTGGCGGTGAAGTTTTGCGCTACCTCCATTGCGGGGTGGTACATACTGCCAAACCCATTATAGGCGCACTTAATTTTATCTCTATATCAATAAATATATTTATACTCTACTATATTTTTATATTATAAATAATTTTTCAAATAACATGTTAGCAAATGAGATTTGCAAAATATATTGCGGAAATGGGTTTCATAAAAGTATAAATTATATGTTAATAAAATAAATTCTAACTTGTACATTTTACGTTTAATTTTTTTAAAACTATTTTTTATATTTATTTGACCAAAGTAATTAAATATTTTTGCATAATCCAGTACTGAGCGTTTGGGATTACCTCAGATGGCATAATAAAATAATATATAATAAAATAAATAAATTACTTACATCTATTGATGGATCTTCTGAATGTGATTGTGGGCGTGGAAAAATCTAAATATAAAATGATAATTAATCAATCTTGAATAGTAAATTAGAGAATATAAAAAAGGTTGGACACACTAAGCCTTTAATTAATTGGCTGTTTGGCAAGGCACGCGGGGATGAACAAATCAGTGTGGCCATAGAATTTGGCCACTGTCTCAGCTGGGAGGGTGTGGATCTCATCCTGCAGCAAATTAAACAGGTCCTTGGTCTCAGTTGGGGCTCCTTGCTTGACAACTTGCTTGATCCACCCAAAGTCTTCCTCAATGGGTTTAGGAAGGGCAAATAGGCAGGGAGGAGGAGAAGGCACAAATTTGCTGTGGCCAATTGCTCGGGGCCCACTGCAATGCTGGTGTCAATCATTGGGAATTCCTCAAGAATATCAGCCACCTTATGGAGACCAACATTGTCCAGCACAATTACGTTAGTGAAGCCCAGGCTTGTGCGCCTCAGGTGCTCCTGGACCAATCAGAGAAATGATAGGAAGGTCCAGCTATTGTGAGATCCCAAAATCATTTGGTACAGCTTGATCCCCTTTGGACCGAGGAGAGCCACCATCAAATAGGCTGTGGCATGAACTGCAGCACTCTGAGCCATCCTGTCATTAGAGCCTTTTGGGACATACCCATACCCATTGCGCATTGACAAGGCAAATGCTGATTTGTCAATGTAGTAGAATTTGACTGTCCCCTTGGCTTTGAGGGCAGTGTACACCTCAGCGTATTTTTTCTGAGTCTTGATGTTATTTGGGCTGTTTCCATTATAGGGAGATACCCCAAGCTTTTTCCAGGAAAAGTACATTCCCTTGAGCAGATGATAATAAAAGGAAATTGAGGCCTCAACCCCAAAAGTAGATTTGACCATAGCCTGTATATTTACCAGTTAAAGATGGCAATCTTGGGTTATCCACCTTTGGATTGCCCATTTGAGCTCCTTGGTGTGAATGGTTGACATATGCAAGGATTTCTCTGCAACAAGGACTCAGCCAGTATTGAGAACTTGTTGAAGGTCTTTGAGGCATACTTGGGATCCACCCCAACAAGAGCCGCAGCCGCCTTGTAATCATCAGATTCTTGCATTAGCTTGAGCAGGATTATGCGTTTGATATCAGGTATGTGCTTCTGAGTGGGCTTTATGGCGTGGGGATTGACTCTCTTGGCATTGGGCACAACATAGGGAATGGGTACCTTGTTGTAGAAGGCTGCAACCTTTTTGAGCACTAGCTGCCCTCATCAGTTTGGTAGAGATCAGGATCCTCTTCCTCTACCTGGTTCTCATCACTGACGTAGGGCTTATAGCTAGTATCAGGTACAGGCTTCACCTTCTCCAGCATGGGTGACAGGACCGACTCTTGCCAGTACACAACATCAAACACATACAAAGTAAGTTCTATCTCCTTGTTTCTAACCATTTTTGTTGTGGTAAACTTGGTGGGCTTCTGGGTCAGCTTGGGGACCCAAGGTTTGATGCTCTGCACCCTAGCAGCTTGTGCTCCTTAAACTGGCTGTGTCAGTGCAGCGTCACTATTGAACTCTCCTCTCACATCTCCTTCCTGAGTAAGCAATTGGGCTGCACTAACTCTGTTCTTTGACCCGTGGGGGCAACTGCAACCACGGCGTACAATGGGTGCATTAGTACTCTGTTGTTGTGTTCCTTCCATTTTAAAAATTTAATAAAGTATTAAAGAAATTTCAATTTAATCTACTCCCTAATTTTATTTTTTGCTTTTTATCTGAATATGAATATTTGATTAATATTTTTCCTACCCAATATCCCAATTATAGATTTTTATTTCTTAATTAGTTATTTTTGGTTTTACTACGCCCATTTTAGAATACCCAAAAAAATTCCACCCATTTTCCCAGATTTTACTCCAAATTAAGCACCCAACACAATATTTTTAAAATTATGTTTCAGATCTTGTATCTTATTTTAGATACCTTGGTATCATTCTTGATTTCAATCCATTGCACACAACATTTGAGTGTTTTTGTTTACATATTGTCAGAACTTTTGGTTCTGCTATCAGACCTGGTGGTCCAATTATTATTTTCTTTATTGAGTAATTGTGAAATCTTTGTCATTATGTGTATAGAATGCTTATATGGCAACAAGCGTTAACTGCAACGTCTGTAGGTTCCTGGACAGAACAAACAACTGGCAATGTCCAAGGGAGGCAACTTACAAGCGGCTTACTATACCAGCAGCTTGCTTATTTATTCAAGTACTGACAACAGTCTTTGAACTTGGATGACTTCTTCTACTGTGAAAAGTTTCTACAGTAGGAAATGTGTATTATTGTCTGCCTTCCATTAGTACAATGGAAGGGCTTTTTATAGAGCTTGCGCTCTCTTGCCAGGATAAGATCATCTGGCGCTTCTAACTCTTGCTTGGTCAGTATTTTCATCCTCAGACCGCCAGCATCAACCCCCAGAGTCAGGCATCCATGCAATTGGCATGGGATCCAAATCATAGTACCCTGCGCTGGGTACTTGGTGTCATAGAGTAATGCATAATCTATTAGTGTTCTGGTGGTGGCAGCGCTAATTTATCTCTCTATTTTTAGCACACATTATTTTGTTCTTGAGCAACCTTTCCTGCATTGATTCACAATGGCACTGGCAGTTTGATGGTGAAAATTGGCTGTGTTCCTTTTGATCCTTGGGAAAACCCATAGTATCTATCCTGGTGGTTTGCTAGAGTGTTCTGGAATAACTCTAGCCAATTGGAAGCCAATCATGATTGGAGGTTTATTGTATTCCTGGTTGTTCTTGCAGTAGTGATCCAAATCTACTCTATGAAGGCTTCTTTGACCAATCAAGCCTAATAGCAATATATTGGAAGCTTCTACAATTAATGGCTTGGCAGGTTGCTAAGATTAAGAAGGTAGAACAAAGTCAGTATAAATTCCTGACACATAGTGAGTTGCTATTGTATTTTGTTTTTGGATTGAGTTTTGACTCACCTTGCTTGGGTGTATTTTGTCACCAATTCACATAGTAAACATATGTACACCAAAAGTCAACTCACACCATTTTGTTTGTGAATCAATGTATTTTGGATTGTATTTTGAATAGTTTTGCTTTACGTGTGAGCACTTCTTTGCTGTGTTGACTCATTTTGCCCATTAACGCCAATAAACCCTGTTAATAGAGTGTATATTTTAACCTGATAGTAGGATTTTGCTTAAATCTGAAATCATTTGTTTAAATCTGAGGTATTTTTGGTTGTTGTCATAGCTTTTAAAACTATTGTATATTTTTATTATTAGTGACCATTGTTGTTAATTAAGCTCCCAAGCACCACAATACTGGATTTAGTGATCTAAAGATTAATCAACTACCCCACTTGTTTTACATTATGTCTATTCTGGGTTGGTAGATCAAGTGATTCAGCATAAGTTAAGCCCAACTTATTAATAGATTTTATATATAATTTATGAAAATGAAAAGTTGAATCCCCCTGTTTGACACTATCTATTTGCCACATAATTGTTTTTAGATTTAAATAATCAAAGGCTTAGAATTAAGCCTAAATTAATAAGTGTTGTAGTATGGGTGCCACTCAACACTTACCAACTTGACACCTTATCAGGGTGACTAGTGCAGAGAGTTTCTTAATGTTTTAACACAAAATATGATAAATAACCTACTCCCAGATCAATCCTGAACACTATTATCACTAATAAACATATTCCCAATTATTTACTTTTTTACTTTATGTTTTAATATATTTTTAGGGCATATGGAACTGCCTTGATTTTGGGAAAATTTCAAACCTGTTTTTAAATTAAGTAAGCTTTATATAAAAAAAGAGTATTTTTAATTTTTTGCCCAACTCCAAGAAACTCACCAGTGAGAATTAGGATTTTTAAGCTGATTGACAGTTCCAAGCTCAACACTTTACTAAGTTTTGAATGTTTAAGCCCCAATAAAAAATTTCTATATAGTTACTTTTTTGCAATTATGTTCTATTAGCCCCCTACTACTCCCCATATGTTTATATATACATTTTGTTTTATTTTTAAATATCTTTTTTTCATTGATTTAGCCTTAAGATATTATGCTGAACCTAACACCTTTGATGCTACATCAAGTATCACTTATTTTCTATGTTTTACCATTTAGATCTAGGCTTTTGAGTTGCTATTTTGACTTTCATTTACTTTTTTATGTTCTTTTATTGATAAATAAGACTTCATTTGCATACTTTTTACTTATATTTTTCTTTTTCTACCTCTTTTTTGTTTAATATATCTTTTAAATTATTTTTTGTTTACAATCCTAATTTTTTTAGCCAAGATCATCCAAATCAAGCAAAAAGCCCAAGCCTCAACCCTCAAGCCTCCAAAGACTCAAAGATTCCTGCCACCACTGCCAAGCGCACCAAGAATCCTGCAAAGGAGAAGACTCTAAATCCCTCTCCCCCATCTCTATCTTCATATCCTCCAACCCCTTCCCCCCTACACCCTCATCTTCCCCAAGTCCTTGCCTAATAAAACTGATTATGATCTAACTGACCACTCCTTCTACCAGTCAGAGGCTGACTCTAGCACATAAAAAAGTGCCACTCCAAGAAAGAAAAGGCTGCAACAAGCCTACCTCTTCTTCTGGCAAGAAGAAGGAGGCCTCCAATCAGGCTTTAAAGAGCTATTTCACCCCTGGATGTCTCTTTTCCTCTTCCTCTGACACACAGGATGAGCTGGAGAAATACACCAATAAGTTTAAAGCTTCTGACCATGTGGCTTGGGATCAGCTGGCCATCCACAACATTTGTAATGTGGATGGGGAGTTGAAAGTTCCCAAAAGTTTCCTCTGCCACTTCCCAATAATTTTTGTGAAGGGCAGCCCTGGCTAAATCACAGATAATTACAACTTAAATTGTAATAATCAAACGCACACCACCAAGAGCAAGCACTTTATCTTTGAGGATAAGGCTTGTAGGGCCTGCCTGAACACCAAAGGCTGAGAACAGGTTACAGATAAGAAGGGGGAGCACACATTTGAGCCCCCTAATCACTTAATCCCAAGGATGTTTAGATGGTACCTTGTTCACATATCCCCACCTGTGCCAACCTCCACACTTCTAATATGGCTAACAAGGCCCTCCAGCATCTAAACCCAATAATCCCAAGTTGATGCTCACACAGAAACATCTGGTTAATTTTATCAGCAACAAAAGAATATCTGATAATCTCATCCCCTAAGGCCTCTGAAATCTTCTCAGAGCTCACATTCACCCATGAGCTTAAGCAGCTCTCAAGTGGGATGCACTTTCTAATTCACAACTGCGGGTCAGGGTTCAAAGATCAAATAATCTGCTATACAACTCAGCAGAACCTGATGGAGTTGAAAATGCAACAATCTTACTAGTTGAAAGTACCTTCTCCACCTGCCCCTGGATGTTCTACCAGCTCTGGATGGTACATGCCCAAATAAACATCTGGGTGATTCCACTTGCTTTCTTCCTTTATACCAGGGCCACTGAGGCCATTTATACCCGGTCTTTTACCATCCTCTTCCACAAACTTTCCCTTCTTTCCTCCACTAATGACCCCAATAAGATCCCTCCACATCTGCTACAATCCTACTGATGCTGATAACGACCAGGCCACCCTGGACTTGGAGGAAAAGTTAAGGCTTAGAGCTCTTGAGCCGCACATATGCATTATGGACTTTGAGCCTGCTCAGTTCAATGCATGTCAGCAGCTTTGATGTAGAGGTACAGGGGTGCCACTTCTACTACTGTCAAGCAGTTGTTTGTAATGTGCTGGCCCATGTTGAGCTTAGTGGGTTGATCCAGAGGGATATCTTAGACACCTGCAAATTTGTGCTGGCACAAATCAGTGCCTTGGCTTTTTTAAAGTCAGAGCACATTTCACAGGGGTTCAAGTTTCTCTCAAAGGATCCCTACATAAAAAAACATATGGAATTCACGCCTTTAATCAAATACTTTGAGCCCCTGTGGATTGGGAAGGTGTCACACAGAGGCGAGGCAAGGCCCGTGCCAAGGCCAGTTAGAATGTTTATTGGGCGGCAGTGAATGGTGAGCTCAAGACTACCTCAGTGCTAGAGGCTTATCACAAACACCTCAAGGCCAGCTTTAGGCTCCACCCCAAATTCAATAAGTTTTTCTCCCTCCTGCATCACAAGCAGGAGAAAACCATCTCCAAACTGTGTGACTTGGCCAACTGCTTCACCCCTCACCAAGTTAACCACTAAGTTGGTCTTCTTCACCAAGGCCATCCATGATGTGGCCAAGCACAAGTATAAGGTCTCTGAGATCAAGCAGCAGTCTGAGCTCATTGAAAATTCCCTCCTGGAAAGGGTCAAAATGAAGAAGGTATCAAAACAGCAGGGTCAGCCTGCCAACAAGGTTCCAACTAAGCAGGTCCATGACCCGCAATCTACTTCCCAGTTACCTATAGCCACGTAAGAAAGTTCACTCAACTTACCACCAATAGAAAAATGAGCAATCAATGATCCCAAAGGATGGATGTTGCAGATCAGCGCTTGACTCAACATCTAATTCAAGCCAACCCCCTAACCATCTAACCAATTGATCATCACAATCAAGTTCCTACTATCCAAGAGTCACTCATACTATATAACTTTGATATCCCAATAAAATAATTATCTAGTCTTCTAATATCCCCCCTGTTATTTTCTAAAACAGCACAGTTATGACAGTAGGATTGGGTTTGTACTAATCCAAGGGTTGATCTATAGGGATGAATAAAGAATTTACCTTAAGGCCCTGGGAATTATATGATCAGAGATCTTCTCTAGACTAGACTAGGGAGATAGTGCCAAAGTACAAAGATAATCACAAGGAAATATTGTAAACAGAACTTAATTTTATTGGGTGAATCTAAATGATTTTTATATGGCTATTGTCTAACAAAAAAGTACAAGGACAGATAGATCCCTGGCCACTCTCATAAGTGGGTAAAGGATCACTCATGTCACCAGTTGGAATACAAATGAGCCCTTCATCCAATTTGGTGCAAAACAAATTTTGAGGAGAGAAGGGGAACTGAAGTATTTTGCACTTGAAATGCAATCTCATCAAAGGCAAAATTGATAAAGCATGAATATCAGAATTCACGCAGAAACCTAGGGATGTGGCAAGAGTAACCATGAAATACAAGATTTCTCAATTATTTAGCAGAAAAAATATTTTTTATTACAGTTTATCTATTATGCCGTTATTTTTAGACAAATGTGAAACAAATAGCCTTGGATTCAATGTTACCTATTCATTGAAAACAAAAGGCCAACAAAGATTCTTTAAAGGTGACTCAAGTCTGGGCTCAATTTCAGAAAAGCTGAGGTTGCCCCGCTCCAAAAGAATTGGGCTCAGATTTAGTATAGATGGCCACTTTATTATGAAGCACTCATTAGAATAAATCTGCTTCAATCCTATGCTTGTCAAGGCCCAGACAGTGCTACTTAGATAGGAGTAGCAGAGTAGAGCAGGCTAGAGCCATGACTTCCATCCCAATTAAAAACAGGTAGATTGACACAATCCTTTATAATATACTCACAGGTAAATTAAGGGGAAGAGATATGAAAAAATATAATGTAGAAAGGATACATTGGGCTGGGTTGGTTGATACTGGAATCATTTTTTGATATCAGGATTCTTGTTGCATACCATTTCCAATACAAGCCTTAGGAAGGGGTTTACAGTTGCACATAAACTGGGGCATCCCAGGTGTCAATAATTAACTCTTGTTATATATAAATAGGCTTTATGCATGGTCTGATCACTTGAGGAAACATATCAAGAAGATATAAAATTTAAAACGCAATCTCTATCATTGATTTCTGTTGGCTAATCATTGAGCTATACCTGCATGAATGATGTCATTCATGCAACTGATCTTCTCAGGTAGGTGGCAGACTTGGAGCTTTTGACTTATCATGATTTCTGGTTTCTGGGCTTGAATAGGAAACTAGAATCTAATTTTGCTTTGTCAGCTTATCCTTTGGTAGTTGAAATAATAAAGGAGTCTAATTGAGGTAATGCATAGATTTTCAATAAAGCTCAATAGTGTGTGAGCGGGATTCTTGTGCTCAATAGATTCAATAAGCAACGTGGCTCAAATCGTTGGCAAACTTCTAATGAATATCTAAAAGTGTTGATCTGTTCAGTATTTACTGAGTCAATCCAGCTTTTCTGCTGTTGACTCCCCCACTTTTCAAGGCATGCCCTGACAATGCTTGCCCACAGCACAATCCATGCAGATCTGGTTTGTGAGTTTGGGAGCAGGTTTTAAAACATAGCAGTTCAATTTAACCTGCCTCCTAAGCCGCAAAAAGTTGCAAAACAGTTTGTGACGGGTGAAGCTTGGTTCCAACACAGATTGTGACGTCCTTGGCGCTGGTTCCATCTTATGCATGAGGCACTTAATCTCGAGTCATAGCCCTGGCTCCCTGATTTTAATTGATGGGTTCAAAGGGCGAAGGTTATTTGGTATTATAATTGCTGGGATAAGAATTGAGGTGCTATAGCCGCACCGAGATCGAGCCCTCACCTTCTTTATACACATGATGCCTATGCGATTGATAGCCTTTAAATAAACGCTTATTTTAAAATTATCTAGGAAGCAATGCCTTTAGAATATTCTCTATGCACATGATGCCTATGTGATTGATAGCCTGTAAATAAAAGTTTATTTTAAAATTATCTAGGACGAAATGCTGTTAGAATATCCTTGCAGGAGTTTTTCAATGATACCAGGATATTCAAGAGACCATGCTGTTGCCTGGAAATAAGTGCGATAACCATGTGGCGATGTTTGATAGGTTTGTGTCATCCGAGAGGCTAGGAAGATGGTTGAAATTTAAGGGCACTGGCTATTATTAAGCTAATGTTTGGCCATTGAATTAGAAGCAATGGTTCTATTAATTATTAAAATGGGTATGATTAGATTGTTAATTTAAACACCTGACCATGTTTGATGGGATCTTTGGTGAGCTGCAAGTATTGAATGAGGCCCATGAAGGGTTGGGACCTGATTAGGTGCTTGAGGTTCGTGATGATTTAATTCTTGCAGTCAGTAGGTTTAAATAGTGGCTTTTGCGAAGACTAGAAATGCAAAATGAAGTTTTTACAGCAGCTACTAGCTTTCCTGGTCACATTGGCGGTGGTCGCTTTGGAGGAAGAAGTTACTTTGAAGGGAGAAGTTACTTTGAAGGAACAAGACATTCTTGGGACATACAAAGCAGTTGGATCTGGGCGCCATGACTATGACGAGATCCATTTCGGCAAGAACGAGGCCCTGATTAAGAAGAAGAAGGGTCGCAACACTGGAAGCAATCTGGTGATGGGACATTGGTATACAAGTGGCAAGGAGGCGGTCATCTTGGAAGGGAAACCTGGCACTGAAGACCAAGAAATCCACTTCAAGTTTATCACAAAGGACACTATTGTTTACCACCGCACCACCTTTGTCCGCGTCACGGAGCCCACCGACTTGGATACTCTTGCCATGGTTGGCTACGGCCATTATGTTGCAGATAATAAGAGTTCAAAATTTAAAAAAGTCATCTTCACAGAAGGAAAGATGACAATGGAGTACGAAGTCAAAGGTGATCCAGTTTACAAGCATGGAGATTGGAAGGTCAAAACCTTTACTATTAACACGATTAATGGTGTTCTGATTGATGAAGCAAGTAACAAGGAAATCCAGGTCCGCATTGTCAAGGAATCCGAAAAGAAGCTTAGAATCAATAGAGAACTCTTCACTTTGGAAGAGATCAAGGATGAAACAAGCCAATAACATAAAGTTAAAGCAACTTAGATTCTCTCTTTTTATAATTTATTTATAATGCACCAATAATAACTTACAATGCCACTCAATCTAATTATGGAAGCAGCAGTTAAAGGCAATGTATTATTTGTAAATTTTCAATTTCTCTTATTTATCCTGCAGTGATAAAGAAATCTATTGGTTATACTCTAACATCTGCAAACACCCCTATCAGGATTTTATCTTCAATAAGCAATATATAGGCAGACAATAGCAATGCCTTTAAAAAGGTTTTGGATCAGACTCCTTAGTAAAACAAATTCTTGGCTATAGAGCTCTTCTGAGTGACCCTATATCTAAGCAGCCACTTTGTGATATTTCTCATGGCTATAAAAAAGCCTAGAAGTTCTAAAATAAATTTATCTTATCAAAACAGAAGGCTCAACCCACCAGCAAGGTTCCAAGTAAGCGGGTTCATGACCCACAATCTGATTATCCAGTCACCCAAAGCCAAGTTAGGAAGGCAACTCGGATTTCCAAATACTATGCATGAACAGAAGCTGATCCTCTGTGGTGGGTAACTTTTTTTGGCGCTTGACTCATTACAAGGATCAAGCCACCCCCTTTACCATCCCACCGTGTGATCAACACTATCATGTTCCTGTTATCCACAATTCACAATAGCTATATAATCATTATTTCTCAATAAAGAATATTATCTAGTGTCTAAATATTTTTCCCCTTGTAACTCTACTAAAACAGCACAGTTACGACATTGGTAGCAGAAGTAGGTTTTCCATCCTACTTTATTCCCTGAAATTCTGCCTGTTGCCCGTGCTTGCTGTGGCCAACAAATCCTCAATAGAACCATGTCTGGCCTTCCACTAGACTGGACACCGTACACACCTGGTGCAGAGATACCCAATGACTTTGTACTCTACCAGAACACAGTGATCCTGCTTCCCACCTTCAATGCCCTGTCAGTGCAAGGGTTCTTCCAAGCACCCGCCATCATGCCGTGGGCAACTGACAAAAGCACCATGTCCGCCTATGTAGCTCAGAGACTTTGGAGCGCTGCCTTGGAACCTTTTTCTGGAGCCAACAACAACAATGCCGTAGCATGGATCCAGTCTGCCCAAAGCAAGATGGCCCAGATGGAATGCCCACAACAATTCTGGATTGCAGAAATCTCCATTTGACTGACCCACAACGCGGGTACCTCGTGCAACAAGTGGCATGAAGAACACACCAAGAAGAATTGGAACACCTTCAAACAGGACTTCTTGGCAAGATTTGTGCTGAAGGACACTGCACTTATGATCATCTGCAATTAAAGAACTTGACCCAGACTGGCACAGTGAAGGAGCTTACCCGCACCTACAAGGAACTCTGACTATGTGCCCCTCCAACATGGCTTTTGACACTCCAGTCACCCATCTCATGTACTACAACACGCTCAAGTCACACATAATGAGACATGTAACCCTGGACCAAGTAACCAACTTGCAAAGCCTATACCGCAAGGCTGAGAAAGTGGAATAAACCTCCAACGCTCTCCACAAGGCATAAACAGGAAAGAGAGAGCACCCCAAAGATTCTCACCCAGCTGGGCGTTCCAACAGACCACCCCCTGGGAACAACAACAGCAGTGCAAACCACAAACCCACAGGTGCAAATGGGCATGGGAACAGGAACAACAGCCAGTAAGACCAAACCCATTTTTGTGGCACTACCACTCAAGATAGTCAAGAAAGAGAAAGGCCTGGGGAGAGCGCTAAGCAAGCCAAGCTCTCCCCAGACTATTCCTGACTCGCCCAACAATGAATACCTGCCTGAGGACGTAGATAAATGTCCAATGATTCAAGTACCCTTGGAAGACCCAGTACTGTACACCATTGTCAGACATCCTGTTGGAAATTGCACAATTAATGCTATTTTGATATGGCCTTCAAATATTGATAGCTGCAAAGATTTGACTGGTTTTGCTTTCAAGTTTGGGAATTCCTTGCCTTCCGTAAATGGGTCTGAACCAATCTCCATCCATTCCGGATTATCATTCCTGTCTGTGAATGATCCTGGTATGAACTCATCTCAACGTGACCCCCTCAGCCACTCTGTCTTTCTAATGAGTGATCACTGTCCCTTGTCTACTATTTAAGTAAAATCCAATCTCCTAATAAAGACAAGTTTATCTAGACTTGTGTTGGCTTTGATATTCTTCAAGCTTTTTCCTTTCCTTTTTACCAAAAGAAATTCTTTATCTTGTATTCCAGGAAATTAATGTATTTGCCCTTAATTTTTTCCCTGAAGGCTAACCTAAGGCTAGCTTCAACCCTCAAATCTTTTGTTATAAAGATTTTCTGCTGTGTCCTCCTGGATGTCGTCCCCAGGAGCCAAACACAACAAAATGATGCTCACTACAGGGGCTGCAAACCCCTTGGTTACCCCATTCCCATGTGCATTCTCTGATCCTTCTCTCTTTGTTTCTTAAGTACCCAAATAACCTAAAGTTTATAGTCCTCCTCTAGAAGAAGACATCACCAATGCCCCCTCAACTCCCATGGTACTGGTGCTGTCCCTGGGCCCACGTGGCCCCCCCTTCCAGCTTTCTCTCTCAACTATAAGCAAGCTTGTGCAGCTGCCCACTCTCTCCTTCACTCAGACACTATGACAATGTACACTATCCCTGGTCTCTGTCCTGGGTACGCTACTGAAGACTTGTACTCCTTCCTCTTGGACTTTGGTCTCCCCCTGCACTGATGGAGTCTATGGATACTATTGGTGTGTTAGTCAACCAGTTTATCCAACCCGCCCTGGTTCACCATCAACTTGCATTAGGATCCCAGAACCAGCTTCTAAATGCTGTAGCCACTGCTGTCTCAAACAACCATGCTCAAAATATGGCATATCAAGAATGGTCTCACAGCCTCTTTGTGTGTATTTTGGATAACCAGTGTGACTTGCTGGCCTACCAGAAGTACCTAACCTCATCACTAAATTCCCTTTTTTCCTTGCTCCCTGGATATATCAAGGATTTCCTGTGCAAATTGGATGAGCATCAAGCAACGTGGTGTGGACAAATTGAGGCCTCTCTTCTAAAGCATTTTCAGGACTTTGAGACTCTGGTTAGCAAACTTAACCAATCTCAAGAACATATTAATTCTCAGCTCAAATTGGTTAAGACTCATGTCAATACTTGGGGCCGCCATCTGCAGCATCAATATGGTCTGGATAAGGCTACACTAGGTGACACTCTTTACCAAGTACAAAATTACATGGATGATAGAGTAGCATCTATTGAGGCGACCCCACCCGCTCTTCCTGTTGAGGCCCCGTCTGACTTTGAGACCAAGGTATGGGAAGCAATAGCCAAGCTTAAGGCTACCACTTGATGTCAATCTTCTGTTCAGAACCTCCCTCCAGTCAAACCTATGCCTGACCCTCGCATTGCCTTGCTCACTGATCAAGTGGCTACTTTGCAAGGTGAAATTGAGTATTTGAGGCAACACCTCTCTAATCCTGATGATTCATCTTCTGAATCTGAAGGTGAAGAGGAGGCTGAAGTTGCTAGTACTCCTGCTCATGGCAATCATGGTTGTTGTCCTGGCTTGGAAGGCCAACCCCAGGTCAACTGCGCCCTTGCCCTGGATCAGCTAGCAGAAGTAACAAATGATGTTGCTGATAGGCAGGACGCATTAGAGAGAGAGGTAAAAATCCTCTCTCATTTTACCGAGACACTGAATGGACAGGTTATCCCTTTGGTTGCTCAAACCACTTCCCTGACCACTGGCCTCAATGGGATTGCTGGCACTCTATCAGTGCAACAGATTAATATTGACAAATTTGGAGCTGCTACCACCACCGCTAGGGATATTGGTGGACAGAACAGCTCTACCTTGGATACCCTAGAGGAAAGCCTTTGACTCCTCTGGGCTAGACAGTCTGATGCTGAATCTTAGTTTGAGGACAATCTCCACATTAACGTCCTCAACCCAGGTGATAACAGCCAATCCACCTCCTTGTCCATTGACCCCAATTATAAGCCTTTGTTCAAACAGATATTTGACCTTAGAACCTCTATCATTTCTGCCTTTCTGACAATTTACAAGACTGCAATGTGTAGGGCCACCAATGAACTTAGGAAGGAACATATTCTTACCTGTCTGCATCCCATGTGCCAACAAGTTGTGGTCCCCAAGCTCCCTTCTATTGTCACTTGGGAGGACATGAAACAACTCCTAATTGGAGAATTTGGAGGGGATCTCAGCTTAGAAGTCAAGAAGGATATATTTTTGCATATTGCATTCAACCCCAAAGAAACTGTGGATGAGTTTTCCAATTGTTTCTACATTGAAGGACAGCAGTTGATCACCAGTTGTCAGTTAACTCCCCAAGAAGTGTACACAACATGTTCAAATGCTTTGAAGGTGAACCAACTCCCATGTCTGAACTTCAAGGCCCACAAAGCTACTCTTACGTTCATGAAGATTATCAAGACCCTCTTGTAGGACATGCACTTGACACATGGGGGTACTGTTGTACGTGAAAATAAGGCCAGCAATGCAGGAACTACCTCCCACAATCTGCACATTATGACCTTAGGCTCAAGTGGGCAGTCTAAGAGACAAGTATGCCATAACTGTGGTCAAATAGGACATCACTCACATACCTGAACCAACCCTTGGGTAGAGGGTTGCAACCTGAAGGAGCAGGCAGGAAAAGAGAGGTCAGCTTAGAGGCAGAGACGCTCTCAGCTGATCAATCTCCCCTATCTCCTCCTGATCTCTCTTCTGACAAGGAACCTTCCCCCTTGGCTGGCCTAACTATCCTGCACTTTTCCATAACCTCTCCAGTGATTCTGAACCCAAAGACTCTGACTGTGATGAGTCTGATGGTTATGGCTACTCTGTGCTGGCAGTCCCGGAGACAGTCTCCATCCCTTACAAGCTACGTTCAGGGAAAACCACGACTACATCTTGCCCATCTTCAAGTGAAGCTAAGGCCATAGTGGCTTGTCCTTACTTATCACAGGCCCATTTTCCCCCTGTCTTGGTATATTCCTCTGAAGAGGCTACTGAACTAGCAGAAGCTCTCTTTCAGAATATGACCTTATCTCTCCCCTTACAGACTGTGTATAAGGAAATTCCTGCCTTACAATGCATGCTGGCCAAATGAGAGAAAGAATTGGAAGCAGCTCAGGAAGTGCTGGCTGTCTTACCCCCTTTGGGAAAGATACTACTTGTGTGGAATTATCAATCCAAAAGGTTAAGTTCAAGGCTATCTTGGACACAGGCTCTCCAGTTAATATGGTATTGTCCAAGTTAATAAAAACTTAAGCTGGCTCCTGACCTCAACTACACTCAATCTTATGGTACAGCTGGCATGGCCAAAACTCGAGCCATTGGTGCTTATTCTGCCCTGCCAATGAGGTTTGGGAAGCTTCTTATTGCATAACCTGCTGTTGTCCTCAAAAACAAAAGTTACAATCTCCTGGTTGATACGCAATTCCTTCACAAATACAATGGGATTGTGAGCCTTCAAGATGGGTACCTATTGCTCTTAGGGGATGAGATCCCTCTAATCTTTGAAGAGCCCCCGTGTCTCCTGGGTAAACGTCTTAAGACTTGTGTGCTTGAGTACCCCACTGGTATCTTCTCACCCAAGTACAGGACTCACTCTTCTGATATGTGTTCCCCTCCTCCTTCCTGTCCTGCTAAGAAAGGTGTGTCTCTTCTTGCCCCTGCAGCCATTACCATCCCTCCAGGATCCCAAGTTATTATAGACTCCCAGATATCCTACAAACTACCTGACAAGTCATTCCTGGAGCTATATTCACCTGATTCCTTAAGTTGTAAAGAGCCTCAGTTATGCCCTGGGATTTTGGACCAGACTCATAAAGAGCCTGTACAGCTGTTGTTGGCTAACCTGACCGCCCTGTCTATGCAGGTGACCAAGGGCCAGGTTGTTGGGCATGGTCGCATATTAGGCTCAGAGCAAGTGGCGTCCCTCTACCCCTTTGGAATGTTTAGTGATTTCAACTTGCCTGAAGGAGACCCTCAGGTTCTCTCCCTGTTCACCACCACATACTTCCCTCAGCTGTTGCCCATTCAACAAAAAGATGTTCTGGAACTACTAGACCAGTTTAAGGATTTCTTTGCCTCTGGACCCACCAACTATGGTCTAGCAAAGGGGGTTATCCACCAGATAGATACAGGTGATGCCCCACCCTTTTGTGCCAAACCCTACTGCTGCAGCAGGGTATAAGATGCTCAGGTCTCTAAGGAACTTAAGCAGCTCTTAGATGCTGGGCTACTAGCTCCCTCTCAGAGCCCTTGAGCCTCCCCATTGTTGATCCTCAAAAAGAAGGATGGAGGCCACCACATTTTGATAGATTACCGCTGCCTAAACTTGCTTACCAAAAAGGGCTATTATCCTCTGCCTAGAATTGATGATGCTCTTAGGAGATTAAGGGGATCAAAGGTTTTCTCCGCTATGGATCTAGCCTCAGGATACTGGTAGTTCAATTTGGCTCCTTAATATAGAGAAAAGGCTGCACTTATCACCTCAGAAGGTATTTTTGAACCCACTCCTATACCCCAAGGACTCTGCAATACCCCTGCTACATTTCAGCGAGCTATGGACTCCATATTGCGAGATTTGAAGCTCTCCTGTGTCCTTGTATACATTGATGATATTACCGTGTTCAGCTCCACCTTTACTGATCATTTGGAACACCTCAAAGCTGTCTTCCTCAAAATTTGGGAGGCAGGCTTGAAACTCAAATCCTCTAAATGCTCCTTTTTCAAGGAATAACTTGAATTCCTGGGCCATGAGGTCACCCAAACTGGAATATGCCCTATGAATAATAAGTTAGAAGCTATTGACAAGATGCTGCCTCCCACAAACCTACAATATGTCCAAGTCTTTCTTGGTATGATGGGGTACTATTGACAGTCCATCCCTGATTTTTCAGAGTTAAGTGAACCCCTTGTCCAACTCCTTTGTAATGTACCCTTTGAGTGGACTGACAGTCAACAACAGTCTTTTGAAGTGCTGAAGGCCAAGCTCAAAGAGGCTCCTATTCTAGTCTACCCTGATTATGATAAAGAGTTTATCTTATACACTGATGCAAGCGGAGTAGCTGTGGGCGCCATCTTAGCCCAGCTTGACAATGAAGGCGTAGATCAACCTGTGGCCTATTCTTCACAAGTCCTCAACAAACATGAGAAGAACTATAGTGTCACAGAAAAGGAATGTCTAGCTGTTCTTCATGCAGTAAAGCAGTTCAGATACCATATTTACGGGACTCACTTCACAGTAGTTACAGACCACTCTTCTCTAAAGTAGCTGCAACAATTAAAGGAGCCTGAAGGTAGGTTAGCAAGTTGGTCTCTGCGCTTAAAAAGATACAATTTCACTGTAGTACATTGCCCTTGTGCGCAACATCAGAATGCTGATGGTTTGTTGAGGATGCCCATACTAGCCATTCATCCTGCTGATGCCAATTTCCTATACAAGTTGATAGGGTATCCTGACTCCTGGATCACTAAACCAGAAGACATTTGCCTGGCACTGCAAACCCTATCAAATTATACTGTGATCTGAGATAGACAACTATTCAAGAAAGTCAATAATGCTTATCTACCCTATGTCTGTCCTAGTATGAGGGTTGCCATCATCCTCCAAGCCCAAATTAACATGGGACACAAAGGCATAACAAAGACTCATGACTTGTTGTACAAAAACTTCTATTGGGAAAACATGTGCCTCCTAATTCCTGATGTCCTTGCCTCTTGTCATTCTTGTCAGCTCCAATGCCCCCAACCTTCACAGCATCAGTTCAAGCTCATCCCCTCTAAGCATGCCTTCCACACTGTGAGTATTGACGCTGTTGGCTCTCTCCTGTGTTCTAGGTCTGGGTGTTGATTCATCTTGATAACTGTTGACCACTTTAGCAAATGGGTTGAAGCCAGAGCAACCAAAGATATAATTGCCAAGACCACAGCTAATTTCTTGTTGCAAGATATCTTCTACTGTCATGGTTGCCCTCAAGTCCTGCTTTCTGACAATGGGAAAAACTTTAATGCTTGCCTCATAACGTCCATTGTAGAAGCTATGGATACACACCAATCCTTCTCTGCACTGTATAACTCTTCAATCAATGGGACTGTTGAAAGAGCAAATTCCTCCCTTGTGTCCATTATGAGAAAGCTTACCCTATCTGATGCCGCTAACTGGGATATGCTCTTCCCTGCTGCCCTTTTTGTGTATAGACTCAGCAGACATCAAGTGACTGGCCAATCCCCCTTTTCCATGCTGTATGGACAAGAAGCCACTACCCCCTCAATCTTGGGACCCCCTTTGATTAAAGCTGATGTGTCTGCCAATCCTGAAACTCATGTCAAATCCTTGACTAATTTTATCAGTGACATCCAAGCTACTGCCTATTCTACCGCTTACAAGGTCAAAACCCTGGAACTCTCGCCCTCTAATGCTTCTAGATCTCCCCTCCCTGAGTACCAAGTGGGTGATTTAGTCCTTTACTAACAAAATTGTACTGAAGGTTGTGCTCATAAGCTAGACTCCCTCTGGGTTGGACCTTGTGAAGTCACCTACAAGAAGAGTGTTGAGTATACTGTAAAGCTACTGTCCTCTGGCTGTCCTTTTGCCCGGGTACACTCCAAATTCCTCTGCAAATATCAACTCCCTGTGTCCAATCTTGAGGGGGGAGATGTCGTAAATTGTACTGTCAATGTCATTTTGATATGGCCTTTGAATAGTGATATGTGCAAAGATTTGGTTGGTTTTGCTTTCAACTTTAGAAATCCTCTCCTTCTGCAAATGGGTCTGAACCAATCTCCACCCATTCCGGAATACTGTACCTGCCCTTGTCTGATCCTGGTATGACTTCACCCCAATGTGACCCCCTCTGCCACTCTGTCTACCTAATGAGTGATCATCAACCCTTGTCTACTATTTAAGTAGAATAATTTCTCCTAATAAAGGCAATTTTATCCACATATGTGTTGGCTTTAATATTCTTCAAACTTTTCCCTTTCCTTTTTGCCAAAAGGAATTCTTTGTCTTGTATTACAGGCAATTAAGTCATATGCCCTTAATTTCGCCCTGAAGGCTAACCCAAGGCTAGCTTCAAACCTCAAATCTGTTGTTACAAAGATTTACCGCCGTGTCCTCCTGGATGTTGTCCCCAGGAGCCAAACACAACAAAATGGTACTCACTACAGGGGCTGCAAGCCACTTGGTTACCCTTTTCCTACATGCATTCTCTGGTCCTTCCCCCTTGTTTCTGAAGTACATGATCAACCTAAAGTTTCTAGTCCTCCTCTATAAGAGGATATCATCAATACCCCCTCAACTCCTATGGTAATGGTGTTGTCTCCTGGGCCTGCTTGGGCCCCCTTCCAGCTTTCTCTCTCAATTAATAGCAAGCTCGTGATGCTGTCCTCTCACTCCTCCACACAGGCATTGTGGCCATGCACTCTATCCCTGGTCTCTGTCCCGGGTATTCTTTCAAAGACCTGTACTCCTTTCTCTTGGACTTTGGTCTTCCCCCTGCGCTGATGGAATCAATGAATACTATTGGTGTGTTAGTTAAACAGTTTATCCAACCTGCCTTGGTTCATCATCAATTAGCGCTAGGATCTCAGAATCAGCTTTTGACTGCTGTAGCCACCGCTGTCTCAAACAACCATGCACAAAATATGGCCTATCAAAAATGGTTGCATAGCCTCTTTGTGTGTATTTCAGATAACCAGCGCAACTTGCTGGCTTCCCAGAAATATTTAACCTTTTCATTGAACTCCCTTTGCTCCTTGCTCCCTGGATATATCAAAGATCAACTGTGCAAACTAGATGATCACCAAGCTATGTGGCGTGGACAGATAGAAGCAACTCTTCTAAAGTGCCACCAAGATTTTGAGACTTTGGTTACCAAACTCAACCAATTATAGAGCATGTCAATTCCCAACTTGAGTTAGTTAGGACTCACGTCAATACTTGGGGCTACCATCTGCACCAACAATATGGTCTGAATAAGGCTGTGTTAGGAGACATTCTGTATCAAGTGGAAAACTATATTGATGATAGAGTAGCTTCTATCAAAGTGACTCCTCCTGCTCCTTCTGTGGAGGTCCCGTCTGCTGTTGAAGCTAAGGTATGGGAAGCTATAGCTGATTTAAAGCCACTACTTGATGTCAATCTTCTGTTCCAAACCCTCCTCCAGTAGAGCCTATGCCCAACTCTTGAATCAACTCACTAACCAATCAAGTAGCTACCATGCAAGGTGAGATTGAGTATTTAAGACGACGCCTCTCTGACCCTGATGATTTGTTCTCTAACTCTGATGGCAAAGCAGAGGCTGAGGTCACTGGCACTCCTACCCCTAGTAATCATGGGTGCTGCCCTGGCTTGGAAGGCCAGCCCCGCGCCAACTGTGCCCTTGCCTTGGATCAGCTAGCAGAAGTAACAAATGATGTTGCGGATAGGCAAGACACACTAGAAAGGGAGGTACAGAACCTCTATTGCTTGACAGAGACAATAAATGGACAGTTTACCCCTTTGGCTGCTCAAATAACTTCACTGGCCACTTGTATCAATGGGATATCTGGGACAATTGCAATACAACAGATTAAGATTGATGAATTTGGGGCTGCAGCTGCTACTGCCAGAGATTTCAGTGGACATAACAGCTCTAAACTGGATACCCTGGAAGAGAGCCTTTGACTTCTCTGAGCTAGACAGCCTGCTGCCAAATCTGAGTTTGAGGGCAACCCCCACATCAAATGTCCTCAACCCAGGTGACAACTTAAGTCCACTTCATTGTCCATCAAACCCAACAATAAGCCTTTCTTCAAGCAGATATTTGATCCCAAAACCTCTACCATTGCTGTCTTCCTGACCATCTACAAGACTGCAATGTGTAGGGCTACTGACAAGCTTAAAAGGGCACACATTTTTACCTGCCTGCATCCTACGTGCCAAGAAGTTGTGGTCCCCAAACCCCCTTCCATTGTCACATGGGAGGACATGAAACGCTTCCTGATTGAAAAATTTATAGGAGATCTCAGCTTGGAGGTCAAGAAAATGAATTTATGCACATTGCCTTTAAGCCCAAGGAGACTCTGGCTGAATTTGCTGATTGCTTTTATATTGAAGGACAACAGTTAATCACCAGTTGTCAGTTAACATCCTGTGAATCTTACACAGCATGTTCAAACACTTTGAAGGTGAGCCAGCTTCTGTACCTGAACTTTAAGGCACACAAAGCTTCTCTTACGTCTATGAAGAGTATTAAGACCCTCTTGCAAGGCATGTATTTGACCCATGGGGGTACTGTGGTTTGAAAGAATAAGGCCAACAACACTGGAACCTCCTCTTGTACTCCGAGCATTATGACTCTGGGCTCAAGTGAATAGCCTAAGAAATAAGGATGTCACAGTTGTGGTCAAATAGGGCAACACTTACGTACCTGCATCAACCCTTAGTTAGAAGGTTGTGACCCAAAGGAGCAGACAGGAAAAGAGAGGTTAGCTTAGAAGTGGAGACACTCTCTGCTGACCCATCTCCCCCCGTCTCCTCCTGATCCTCCCTCTGACAAGGAATATACCCCTTCAGCTGGCCCAACTATCCTCCACCTGTTCCATAATCTTTCTAGTGATTCTGAACCTGAAGATTCCAACTGCAATGAATCAGATAGTTATGTCTACTCTGTGTTGACTGTCACAGAAACTTTGTTGGTCTCTTACAAGCTTTGCTCAGGGAGAACCACAACTACAACTTTCTCACCTTCCAGTGAAGCCAAGGCCATAGTGGCTTGCCCTTATCTAGCCCAGGCTCATCAACCTCCTGTCTTGATAGACTCTTCTAAAGAAGCTGCTGAGCTAGCAGAAGCTCTCTTTCAAAATGTGACTGTATCCCTTCTGTTGTAGACTATGTATAAGGAAATTCCTGCCTTACAATGCATGTTAGCCAAGTGGGAGAAAGAGTTGAAAGCTGCGCAGGATGTTCTGGCTGCCTTACCCCCTTTGGGAAAGATACTACTCATGTGAAAGTGTTGATTCAAAAGGTTAAGATCAAGGCAATTCTGGACACGGGTTCTCCAGTCAACGTAGTATCTTCAAAACTAATGAAGAAACTTAAGCTGGCCCCTAACCTCAACTTCACTCAATCATATGATACTTCTGGCATGGCTCAAACCCAAGACATTGGTGCCTACTCCACTCTGCCAATGAGGTTTGGGAAGCTTCTTATTGTGTCCCCTGCTGTTGTCCTAGAAAACAAAAGCTATGATCTCCTGGTTGGTACGCAGTTCCTCCAAGAATATAATGGAATTGTAAATCTTCAAGATGGGTATCTATCACTCTTAGGATATGAGGTCCCTTTAATTTTTGAAGAACCTCCTCACCTACCAGGCAAATGCCTTGAGACTTGTGTGCTATAGTACCCCACGGGTATCTTCTTGCTCAAGTACAGAACTCATTCCTCCAATATGTGTTCTCCTCCTCCGTCCTGTCCTGCAGAAGAAGGTGTGCCTCTTTTTGCCCTGCAGGTATTACCATCTTTTTGGGCTCCCAAGTGATTATAGACTCCCAGATATCTTATGAACTGCCTGAAAAGTCATTCCTGGAATTGTACTATCCTGAATCTCTCAGATGCAAAGAGCCTCAATTATGCCCAGGGATCTTAGATCAAACTCATAAAGAGCCTGTACAGTTGCTGATAGCTAACCTGACTGCTTTTCCTATGCAAGTATCTTAGGGCCAAGTTGTAGGGTACAGCTGCATATTAGGGGCAGAACAGGTGGTGTCCCTCTACCCTTTTGAAACCTTCAGCAACTTCAATCTACCTGAATAAAACCCTCAGGTTCTCTCCCTGTTCACTGATGCCAACTTCCCACAATTGTTGCCCATCCAACAAAAGGATATGCTGGAATTACTTGACCAATTTATCAATATCTTTGCCTCTGGACCTACAGACTATGGCTTAGCCAAAGGGGTCATCTATCAGATAGATACTGGTGATGTGCCGCCCTTTTGTGCCAAGCTTTACCACCATAGTAGGGTAGAGGATGCCCAGGTTTCTAAGGAGCTTAAACAACTCTTGTATGATGGTCTCTTGGCTCCCTCTCAGAGCTCTTGGGCCTCTCCCTTGTTGATCCTTAAAAAGAAGGACGGAGGCCACCACATTGTGATGGACTACTGCTGTCTAAATTTGCTCACAAAGAAGGATTCATACTTGTTTCCTATGATTGACAATGCTCTCAGACAACTAGGAGGCTCAAAATTCTTCTCCACTATGGATTTTGCTTCTGGATATTGACAGGTTGACTTTTCTCCAGAAGACGGGAAAAGTCTGCCCTTATTACTTTGGAAGGCCTCTATGAACCCACTTTCATGCCCCAAGGGCTCTGCAACGCCCTGGCTACGTTTCAAAGGGCTATGGACTCTATTCTACAGGATCTGATGCCCTCCTGTGTTCTCATATATCTTGATAATATCACTGTGTTCAGCTCCATCTTTAATGACCATTTGGAACATCTCAAAGCTTTCTTCATCAAGATTTGAGAAGCTAGCTTAAAGCTCAAACCCTCCAAGTGCTCCTTCTTTAAAGAGTGACTCAAATTCTTGGGCTATTTTTTTCAAAAATTTAGCCCAAGGGGCACCAGGTAACAATATTTATTTGTAAATAGGGAAGAGGTATGGGGGAATGTAATAATTAGGACCCGTATTATGACGGCCAAGCACAGGACTTGCAATCAGTGTAAAATAGGCTAGAGTATCTGGGACTCTTATCTTCTTGCTAGCAACGGGAATCAAACCCGCGCCCTTGGGGGGACAAGATGGCGCCTAAACCAACTCAGGCACTCCCCCTACTCAAATTCTTGGGCCATGAAGTCACCCAAACTGGAATATGCCCCATGAATAATAAGGTAGAAGCCATTGACAAGATGCTGCCTCCCACAAATCTACGGGAGGTCCAAGTATTTCTTGGTATGATGGGGTACTATTGAAGGTTCATCCCTGATTTTGCTGAATTAAGCAAACCCCTTGTCCAACTCCTCTGAAATTTACCCTTTGAGTGGACTGACAGACAACAAAAATCCTTCAAAGCATTGAAAGCCAAGCTCAAAGAGGCTCTCATCCTAGTCTACTCTGATTATGATAAGGAGTTCATCTTTTACACTAACGCTAGTGTAGTAGATGTGGGTACTATCTTAGCCCAGCTTGACAATGAAGGCGTAGACCAACCTGTGGCCTATTCTTCACAAGTCCTCAACAAACATGAGAAGAACTATAGTGTCACTGAAAAAGAATGCCTGGTAGTTTTACATGCAGTAAAAAAGTTCCGGCACTAAATTTACAGGACTCACTTTACTGTAGTCACTGACCATTCATCCCTTAATTGGCTGCAGCAATTAAAGGAGCCTGCAGGTTGGTTAGCATGTTGGGCCCTGCTCTTGCAAGGATACAATTTCACTGGGGTACACTGTCTTGGTGAGCAACACCAGAATGCTGATGGTTTTTCAAGGATGCCTATCCTAGCTATCCATTCTGTGGATTATGATTTCTTATACAAGTTGATAGGGTATCCTGACTCCTTGATCACTGAGCCAGAGGACATCCGCTTGGCACTGCAGGCCCTATCAAAAGATACTGTGATTCAAGATAGACAACTCTTCAAGAAAGTCAACAACACCTATTTGCCCTACGTCCGCCCCAGTATGAGAATAGCCATCATCCTCCAGGCTCACATTGATACTGGACATGGAGGCATAGCAAAAACTCATGACTGGTTGTGCAAAAACTTCTATTGGGAAAACATGTGCCTCCTAATCCCTGACGTCCTTGTGTCTTTTCATTCTTGTCATCTCCAATAACCCCAATCTTCCCAACATCAGTTCAAACTCATCCCCCTTAAGCATGCCTTCCACACTGTGAGTATTGATGCTGTTGGGCCCCTCCCTTGTTCTAGGTCTGGGTTTCAATTCATCTTGGTAGCTGTAGATCATTTTAGTAAATGGGTCAAAGCCAGAGCTACAAAAGATATAACTGCCAAGACCACTGATAATTTCTTGTTACAAGATATCTTCTACCGTCATGGTTGCCCTCAAGTCCTGCTTTCTGACAATAGAACCAACTTTAATGACTGTCTCATAATGCCCATTGTAGAAGCTATGGGCACACACCAATCCTTCTCTGCACTGTATAACTCTTCAATCAATGGGACTGTTGAAAGAGCAAATTCCTCTCTTGTGTTCATCATGAGGAAACTTACCCTCTCTGATGACGCTAACTGGGATATGTTCCTCCCTGCTGCCCTTTTTGTGTATAGACTCAGCAGACATCAAGTGACTGGCCAATCCCCCTTTGCCATGTTGTACGGGCATGAAGCCACAACTCCCTCAATCTTAGGACCCCCTTTGATCAAAGTTGATGTGTCTGCCAATCCTGAAGCTCATGTCAAAGACTTGACTAATTGTATCATTAAAATTCAGGCTACAGCATATTCAACTGCCTATAAAGTCAAGGCTCTAGAGCTCTTGCCTTCCAATGCTTCCAGAGCCCCCTCCCTGAGTATCAAGTAGGTGGCCTAGTCCTCTATTGTCAGGATTTTACTGGAGGCTGAGCCCATAAGCTTGAATCCCTCTGTGTTGGACCTTGTGAAGTCACCTTCAATAAGGGCGTCAAGTATACTGTGAAGCTTCTGTCATCTGGCTGCCCTTTTGCCCAAGTTCATTCCAAATTCCTCCGCAAATATCAACTCCCTGTGTCTAATCTTGAGGGGGGAGATGTTGTAAATTGCACCATTAATGATATTTTGATATGGCCTTTGAATAGTGATATGTGCAAAGATTTGGTTGGTTTTGCTTTCAACTTTAGAAATCCTCTCCTTCTGCAAATGGGTCTGAACCAATCTCCACCCATTCTGGAATACTGTACCTGCCCTTGTCTGATCCTGGTATGACTTCACCCCAACGTGACCCCCTCTGCCACTCTGTCTACCTAATGAGTGATTATCAACCCTTGTCTACTATTTAAGTAGAACAATTTCTCCTAATAAAGGCAATTTTATCCACATATGCATTGGCTTTAATATTCTTCAAGCTTTTTCCTTTCCTTTCTGCCAAAAGGAATTCTTCATCTTTTATTCCAGTAAATTAAGGTATGTGCCCTTAATTCTGCCCTGAAGGCTAACCCAAGGCTAGCTTCAAACCTCAAATCTTTTGTTAAAAAGATTTCCTGCCATGTCCTCCTGGATGTTGTCCCTAGGAGCCAAACACAACATCCCAGACAGATGGTGTGGAGAGGTCAAATGACTTGAACTGGAGGCCCTCAACTACAGTTTTTTTAACGTTAAGAAGATGCTCAATTGTTTTTTGGGGATGTCTGACATCTTGGCCATAAGTGCCTTGGCAGACACCTTGTTGATTTTTCCCCTGTAAGGATGGTGGAATTAACTTTTTCTTTGACCTTGCAGCCAATTTCCTTAATCTCTGCAACTGCAGAGTCAAGATCCTTCAAATCTTCTCCAATTCTCTAATATGATTTTTTACTAACTGTGAGGTTAGGCTGATTGACCACAAACAATCAGGCTAATCATTGCATGCAAATCATTACAGTTACACGCCGTAGAATCACTAGACTGATACTCTATTAAGTTTAGTAATTATACGCTGTATAATCACTAATGTATTATGAATGATATGGCAGTTATACGCCGTATAATCACTAATATGTTATAATGGATATGGCAGTTACACACTGTATAATTGTTAGTCTATTAAGATAGATGCAACAATTTTATGCTGTATTATCTACAATTATCATTATGATGTGTCATTACACGCCATATAATTACTAGTTGATATGGCTATTATACGCTGTATAAGTGTTAGCCAATATAGTGATTATCATTGATTACATGGTGTGTAATAAATAAATTATCAACTGTATATCGCCCATACCATCCTGCTGGACGTTGTATCAACTCATCCTTACCCAGCCTGATTATGTTTATGAGCATATCAAACAAGTGATGCGCAAAGGTCATGGAAATACCAAGTTTGGGTCAGCATTACATGGCGTATAATCAAGCTTCATATTGGTTAGGGTCAGCATTACACAGCGGATAATCCACGAGTCAATACTGGATTGAGTCTGCTATTATACAGCGTATAATCCCCAATTTGACCTATCACATTAATAAGCAGAAGGCTTGCCAGCCAGAAAAGGATCACTGATTGAGCCCTATAAACAGAATACTGGAATTCCACCTTCCAATGTGAGAGGGCTGAACAGGGACTATTTCTAAGCATCAACTAAATATGGCAAAGTTTCATAGCGCAATAATAGGCGTGTAGGATACAGCCAACCAACAAACAACAGTAGGCTAGCTCAAGAAGAGTGTAGGCTGTAGCTGAAGTGCCATGTACACCTGCAAAGGCCAGTAGCAACACACATGCCAAGGACAGCCAATCAGGATAGGCGCAGCCAGCAAAAATAGACCTATTGCAAAGGTAGCCACTGAGAACTGTCTGAAAGGACAAGAACAAGGGTTGTTGCAGTATATATTGATATAGACGCCTGAAAGGACAACAACAAGTTCTTAGTTACACCTGGATAGATTGAAGCTGCTGGCTAGATTGTACTCCAGTTTCAATAAACGTAATTATCTTCAAAGTTCTATTCTATTGTAGTCTGTAGTGCTCTTGCATAGGATTAGGTAGAGTACATTGGCAAGGCAACATTTATCTGTAGCTTTGAACATACCAGCAATAACACAAGTTGCTCAACACTAACCTTTGCATTTGTTTTTATAGCTTTCACCCTAATAAACTTTGTGTTGCTCTGATTTTATGACCTCTTTGTTTATCCCTGTTTATTTTCACATTCTCTACAATATCCTATCTTTTTACCCATTGTGTATATGTTTTACATTTATCTTGATATGTGTTGTTTTCTTTGTGTTAGCATTGCTGCCATAATTGCCATATTATTTTTAGCACTTTACATATCCCCTTGTGCAAACATTAACAACAATTTGGTGATCAGCTAATTTGAATTAGAAAATCATAAGTTTATTGTGTTTAGAGAAAGTTGCCGCTGATCCAAATTCAAAACCTTAATGATAAAATTTAATCCAATCAGGAGCCAAGTGAGAAAGTGATTGTTGTGACATAAAGGGTCATTCAATAATTATTTGATGCATGTGCACTAATTAATATGATTGGCTGGTTGTTTTGCCATTGTGCACCATTGCTGCTGTGGCAATTTGTTAGTGGAATAGTGCTAATTCAGAAGCTGATTGGGCACTATTCCACCAATAACTTGCCACAGCAGCAATGGTGCACAATGGAAAAACATCCAACAAATCATATTAGTTAGCGCACATGCATCAAAGAATTATTGAATGACCCTTTATGTTATAACAATCACTTTCTCACTTGGCTCCTGATTGGATTAAATTTTATCATTAGGGTTTTGAATTTGGATCAGCGACAACTTTCTCTAAACACAACAATCTTATGATTTTCTAATTCAAATTATCTGATCACTAAATTTTTGTTAATATTTTCACAAGGGGCTGTGTAAAGAGCTAAAAATAACTGTAATCTGGATCTAGATACACTGCATGGTAAACATATGATTTTATAGAAACTGGCTGAACATAAAGAATAAAACCAACTATAAACAAAGATAAATTAAACAATTGAAATTCAAGATAAAGATATAATAAAGAGACATTGTTTGGAAACAGGGAGTTTATTTTGGGACAGGGGGAGTGATGGCTACTAGGCAGAATAGTGCAGGAAAGAAGGCGTAGAGGCAGTGCTGTCCTGGGGGGTCTGGTATCAGGTGGGTGGTGCTGGCAGGTGGGGTGTGGTGATGGCAGGGGTTGAGGCAGGAGGATTGTGTGTGATGGCTGCCATACACTGCTGGTGGGTTTCCTTGTCCATCATTAGTTGAATTGGCTGATAGGTGGCTGTGGCATGGGGTGGGAGGCACTTATCCTTACGTGATTGGTTGCCCATATTCACGTAGAAAACCATTTGGGCAAACAAGTCAGCCACCATTTGGTGGCCAATGAGAGAATTGTGGTTGAGGACCCCAAGATAAAGATCATTAAAATCCTGAGGGCAGCGCTACTGTAGTGTGGATCTGATGTTGAAGAAGACAACATCACCCAGATGAATGTCTAAATTCCCGGCTGGGTACACAAAGGCCTGATGCCCGTGTCTTTGGATTGCCTCAAGAGCAGTGGAGCTATCCTCCATCTGGTGACTCAAGAAAACCTGGTGGGTGGAATTTGACCTATCCCAAGAGTCCATCAATTCACTGAGGATGTGGCTATACTCATAGCCATTGATGTAATCAGGGTTTATCCAATAATAGACAAAAACCTTAGCTGAAACATCCAGAAATGTACCAATAAGAATCCCCCTCTTGAACTTCTGCCTTTTTTCTAGGTGGTGGCTTTTCCTTGCTTGTCAAAATTATCAAAAGCTACTGATAGCTTGTTATATGATATAAATATGATTTCATTGGATAGACTTGTTAGGCATCAGACCAGGGTGGACTCAATGGCAGGATCATATGGAGAATCCTCACTGCCATCCCATTGATTGCTGCCAAAATTAGTCAACACCCTGATCAAAGCCACTTTCTGTCAGGAATATTCCTGATACTTACAGTTGTGTAATCAATAAACTGTCACCCACTGCCAACGTGAAGGCGCCTGCCACCACCAAGCAGACATCTGCTGTCAACGTGCAGACATCTGCCGCCATAAAGCAGATACACACTGCCACCATGAAGAAGCCCACCACAACCAAGAAGTCACCTGCTGTCAGCATTCAGGCACCCGCTGCCACCAAGAAGACGTCCACCTCCATTGTGTGGGCCCCTGCTGTCCACATGCAGAATCATGTCACAACCAAGCTGTTGCCCGCTGTCAACACGCAGGTGCTTGCTGCCATTAAGCAGATGCCCACTGCCACTGTACAGGCGCCCACCACTCTTGCCAGCCCCATCTGCAAGCCATCCTCAAACCAGGCACCCATGGGCCAGCCTGCCACCTGCCAGCCTTTGCCCTCCCATGCCAGCAGGCCAGTCCCCATCCACTCCTTTGGGAAATAGCCAGATTGGGAAATCAGGAAAGACAATTTCCCCAAAGCCAAACTTGGGAGGAACTGCTGCCCAATTTGGGAGCCTACCAAATGGGGAATGGACTGAAAGGCTATCCAAAAATGGAAATCATGCACCAAATTTAGTAAATGAATTTGGATGCATGAAGAAGACCAAACTTGCACTATGCCAATGCAAACTTGGATCCAGCCAAAACCTCTCAATTGCCAGCCACCCAAGCCAATCCAGAAAAGGGAATAACAGATGCAGCTCAGACTCTTGGTTCCCCAATGCTATGCCTTCCAATAATCATGCCTTTCAGGTCCACTAGTATAAATAAAGACAAACCCCTCAATAATAGTTTGTGCTATCATTGAGTGAACATCCTCCTCAATATTATCACATTAATCAATCCTTTACCCAGGCTAAGCAAGTAACCTTACTAAACCCATTACCCCTCCCCAAGTCAGAAGATGAACTACGTCATCTTCACAGCTGTCTTGACAGCTTACCTTGGGATAGGGGGCCACCAGCCAACCAATGCTCAGTTTGGTCCTGAACCACAGGGACCAAAAGGGATATCATATAATGAGCCAACTCATCTCAAATCAATGGTTTTGAACCCATGGACACCCCTGGTGTCATCTCGCCCAACTCCCACCTTGGCTATTTATGTGATCCCCACAGCTACGCTACTGTACCTTGCTATCAGCCTTAGACAATGCAACATCTTTGCCAAAGCCTTCTGTCAGGCAGTAAACTTCTATCCAATTGTCTAAGCCTTGAACGGCTTTGAGCCGCCTAACCTGCCATCTTATGTTACTAAAGTTTTACCCTCAATACTTGGGTATTACACTTTCCTTGCATCCAGAGCTGGACCATGCGTTCAGAAACCCAAATGCCATGGTGCATAAGTTGCTTCTGGGCCTGGTTAAGGGGAAGCTTGGGGTCCTGCTGCAAAAGATTGAGCATAATTGGATATGTGTCATTGATCTGGGACTCTGGGGCCTTCTTGGGCTTCTTGGTTGTCCCAATCAGGTTTCCCTTATTCATTAAATTTTTGAATTCCCACATCTTGGTAGCTTGGGTAAATTTCAATTGGTCAGCAATCTGTTCCCAGGTCAGGCCACATTGATTGAGTGCCACAATTTCTTGGAGAATTTGGGCAGTAATGATTCAGCGTTTGGGGTGCTGGGCTACAAGAGCTTAAGCCTGATTGGCTGAGGGGGGGCAGGTTGGGCAGTGGCAGGAAGTTGTTCTGGATTGAGGTTGCCATCCTGATTGGTTGGTTGACAGGCAGCTTGTGTGGGGATGAGTACAGGAGCAGGGGCAGAGCTAGACGCTAAGTGACTCTCAAACAAGTCAAAGCCATATGGGTTGAGGGTCAAGTACAGGTCAGCTTCCTTGTTACCTGTATCAAAGGCTTGGGTGTAAATGGATGGCTCCACATTCTGAGTGTCACCTCCATTAAAGCTGGCTTGTTTGCTGGTGCCGTCAAAAATGTTGTTGTTGTTGAAAACTATCTTCAAATAAAACCTAGGATAAAATCACTAAAAGTAGATGTTTAAAATTTTATGATTTATTTTTATTGTAATCACCATTCCATATTTGGAAGGTTCTCAAAACCATTTTACACAAATCAGGAGTCATTAAAATGAATAAAAATGCCTCTGTTCCTAAATTGGATAGATGTTGATTGGCTGTTGAACTGTTACTTTTCTATTTTAAGCTGCTCATACTACACATCTTGTGTGACTTCATTTTGTTTCATGTTTGTGGAATCTTGCTTCTAGATTTCTCTAATTTTGTTTCATGTTAGTCCTTCTGTTGATGCCTCATATGAAACATGATTGGATTATAATATATTCTAGAACAGTATCCATTAATTTTACTTGATGTGCAGTCTATTTTGTTTGTGGTTTGTCTACGCCTCTTAATGTTTGATATAATTTTGTATTGTGTGTTAGTGAAATCTTTTTTATTGTTTGACAATAAATCTGTTCACAAAAAAATATTTAAATTATTTTTATCCTGAATCTTGGCAACTTTGGGTTTGTTTAAATCTGAAATCATCTTTTTAAATATGAGGTTTTTTTGGTTGTTGACATAGCTTTTAAAACTACTGTATCTGCTCAAGGGATTCAAAATTTGCCAATTTAAATCAATCAAAAAAATTCAAATTAAATTGTTGATCTTATTAAATTCTTTATTTTTCACTCAACTGAGTATTCTGCAAATGTGATTTGAAATTTGGACCAAGGATTTGACAATCTTGCATTTTTACCTTTAGGTTCTGGATTTAAAGTATGAAAATTGAACTCATGTGTTAATGAAGGCAGATTTTTTTTATTGTGTTTTTGGCAACTTTTAGAAATTTAAAACAAATATCAATCAATTTAAACATGAAAAATAAAGGTTATGAAGAAATATATAAACTAATTTATATGAAAAATAGAAAACGCCTTTATTTGACTAGCTGTTTTTCAAGGCACAGGTGAATATATGGTTCTGAATGTGGGTAAAACTTAGCCACAGACTCAGCTGGAAGGGTATGAACCCCAACCTGTAGCAAATCAAATAGGTCCACTATCCCAGATGATGACCCTGCTTAACAACTTGTTTGAGCCACCCAAAGACCTGCTCAATCGGGTTTAAGAATAGTGAACATGCAGAAAGAAATAAAAGGTGCATAGGTGCTGTTATCAATTTCTGTGGGCCAATCACTACATCTGACTCAATTGTTGAAATTCCTCAAGAATATCTGCCACCTTATGAAGACCAACTGTAAGGGAGTCCATCCCTCACACAAAAAAGAAACCAGACTTGAGGACCTTAAGTACAATCCAAAAACCAGAAACTGCATTTTTAAATGCAAATTTAGAAATCAAGAACAGAAGTTAAACAACTAACTCAATCAACCTGAAAGCATGTTTGAAATTGATAAATGAATGTGTTTTATTCAATTTCAAATGCAAAAACAAAAGCAAGCGTAAAAACAAAGACCGACATATAAATGTCGTAACTGTGCTGTTTTAGCAGAGTTACACTGGGAAAATATTTAGAAGATAGATAATAATCTTTATTGTGAGATAGTGATTATATAGCTATTGTGAATCAATGGATAGCAGGAACATGATTGGTGATCACATGGCTGGATGGAAGAGGGGGTGGCTTGATCCTGACAATGAGTCAAGCGCCAAATTGAGATATCCACCATGAAGGATCATCATCTGTTTGAGTTGATAGATTTGGTAATTCGAGTTGACTTCCTGGTCTGGCTTCAAGTGACCGGGTAATCAGATTGCGGGTCACAAACCCGCTTGTGTGGAACCTTGCTGGTGGGTCAAGCCTGCGGTTTCAACACCCCCTCCCCTGGCTGAAGGTTGGCCTCTTCTGGAGGCAGGTTGTCAGGGAGGTTGTCAGGAGCCTGGGAGCCATATTGAACCAGTTGTTGCTCGGTGGCAGGCAGGGCGGTTTCTCATTGTTTCTGTCTCACTTTGCAGGGTTGTAGGCAATTGTGGTGTAAGGTCTTGTCTTGCTTGCGTTTCCTGAGCCCTTGCACGAGGTAAGTGTTATTGTTGTTTACCTTTAGAATGATTGCTGGCCCTACTTTTTTGGGTTGTAGTTTGCTTTTGTCAACATTCATGACCCAGACTTTTTCCCCAACTTCATGTCTTTGACGGATGAGAATGAAGGTCTTTTGTAAGCGTTCTTTTTCTTTGGCTGATTGTTTGCTGTTGGCCTCTATTACTTGAGGATCTGAGCAAGGGGGGACTTGACTTGGAATTTCCTGTTTGAGTCCTGTTAATGCTTGAATGATATTTGGCTGTGTGCTGTATACCAGTTCAAACGGGCTTTTCCCGGTGGATCTGTTCACTTGGGTTTGGCACACAAGTAACGCAGTTGGTAGCTGCTTATACCAGTCTTCATGTCTCCCAGCGGTGAGTTTGGCTAGGGCTTTCACAAAGCTACCATTAAGCTGCTCTAAGCGTCCATTGGCCTGTGGATGGCATAGTGTTGTGACGGTGTGTTTGACCCCATTTTTGGCAAGGTACACGTTGGTGTTTTTGAAGGTCAATTCTTTGCCCCCATTGGTTATCAGGAGTTCTGGCTTTCCAAACCTGCTGATTATTTCCTTGCCAATGAATCATCGGACGTTGTTACCTGTGTGCGTTTTCACCGCTTGGGCTACTGGCCACCTTGTTGCAAAATCAATGGCTGTGATGATGTATTTTTTGTTGTTGTGTTTTCCTGGCATGGGGCCCACAATGTCAAGAGCCCATACCTTGAACGGTAGTTGGTTTTGAATGGGGAGTACAGACTTAGGCGGGGTTTTGCTTTTGGAAAACTTTTTGCAGACCTTGCACTGTTCTAGCACTTCCTGGACATTGCGGTATAAGGTTGGCCACCAGGCTTTATATTTTAGGAATTCATATAGATTCTGGCACTTGGTATGTCCAAGATCTCTGTGGTAGCAAAGAATGGTATTGAATTGTTGATGTGTGGGGATGTAGGAGATGATTGTGCCATCTGACATCTTTCTGTGAAGAGTCCTGTATAAATCAGCAAAGAGGTGTTCATTCTTGATGACCGTCTCTTTGGTGATATTGGTTGTGCCTGCAGGGAACCCTTTATCTTTTGTACAGAGCACTAGGAGAGGCCAGTCTGGGTTGAGCCCATTCTCTCCCCTAGAAGCGCAGACATACAGGAGGGACAGGGCGTCTGCCATGGCAAGTTTGGCCCTGGGCTTATATTGGATGAGCATGTTAAACCTTTCTAAGATTTCCATCACCGCACTTGGCAACGTGACAGATTTGCTTGTGTCTTGAAATAGATGAGCGACTTATGATTGGTTAGTGCTGTTAATTCTTCCTGCCGTTCCAGGTAACAGCGCCATTTGACTAGGCAGTGTACAATGGCCAACAGTTCTTTGTCGTGGATTGGGTATTGACACTTGCCATCTGTCAATTTGCGCAACTTGTAGGCTACGGGCAGGAAATCACCATCACTATTCTTAATTTGTAGTACTCCCCCAATGGATGCATCCAAAGTGTCAGTTTTCATCTGGCATTCCCTGCCTTGTTTAGGGTATTGTAGGATGAGAGCTGATGTGAGCTTTTCTTTGAGGCATCTAAAACAGAGGTCACGTTGGGGGTCCATACAAACTTAGACTTGACGCCTGTTATGGTGGACAAGGGGGCGGTCAAGGCGCCACAGTTGGGTATGAAGCATTGTACATAGGCCACCATTCCCAATAAAGTGCAGAGTTCTGATTTGTCCTTGGGAGGTGGAATTTTGCAGATGGCTTGTATCTTCTGGCTGTTGGGTTTGATGCCGTCTTTTGAGACTATATGTCCTAAAAAGGGTAGTTGCTCTTGGAAGAACTGACATTTGGAGGGCTTGGCCAACAGTTTGTGTTGTGCCAGGGTCGCAAAGACTTCCTCCAGGTCTTTGTGGTGCTGTTCCACCAAGGGGCTGTAGACAATAATATTGTCCAGGTATACTAGTGTGTGTTTGCCTATGTGTGGCGCAAAACACTTTGTTCATGAAGGTTACAAAGGTGGATGGGGCATTGGTCATGCCAAAGTTGAGTACCATGCATTTGTAGGAACCATACTTAGTGTGGAAGGCTGTCTTGGGGATGTCTTCCTCCTTGATGCAAATCTGGTTGTAGCCTGCGGTTAGATCAATCTTGGAGAAGACAAAGGCTCCTCCCAAGGCGTCAAAGAGATCGTCAATTAGTGGTAATGGGTAGCAATTCTTAATGGTGACTTTGTTCAAGGCGCGGCAGTCCATGACCAGGCGTAAGGTACCGTCCTTTTTAGCCACAAAGAATACAGCAACCCCAAAGGGAGACTGTGAAGGGCAGATAAGTCCTTTTTCCAGTGCCTCCTTGAGATAGGCGCGCAGGGCGTTGTCCTTGTTTGGGGTCAGCCTGTAAATGGGACATTCCTTGGGTACAGCCCCCTTGAGTTGGATGAGTGTTGGATGTGTTTCTCAGGGGGTAGCCCAGGTAACACCTCCTCGAAGATTTCTGGGTGCCAGGCCACAATGTTGCAATCTTGCGGTGTGGAGGTGTCCTGGTGGTCCTTAAAGTGTAAGATTTCATACTAGCAGGAGTCCCAGTCAATTGCTTTCAGGCTTTCTTTCTCATCCAAAGTCTCCGTGATGCGTACAAAGACGTGATCTTGTAGGAGTTGGTCCACTGAATTGGGGTAGATCTGGTGGTTGACGCCTTCACGCTTGATGGTCAACACAGAGGTTGCCCAGTCCATGTGGGGTTTTTTTTTCTGTAACCAGTATAGTCCCAGTACAATGTCAAACTTAGGAAAGTCAATGATGGGACCTTGGATGGTGGAGTGGAGGTTCTCAAGCATGACGGAGAAGGGGGCAGTTTCTTTTGTCACAGCAATGTGATGTTCATCAGCTAGGACCACGTTTTTAATCTGTGAAGAATTAGTGGCCAGATTGAATTTATCCACAAAGCTGCTGTTGACTAAAGTTCAATTTTTGCCCAAGTCCAAGAGTGCTGAGCCTGTGTAACTGCAAAAGCGGAAAGGGTAAGACATCAATTTATTGGGATGTCTGGCAATGGTGTACAGTACTGGGTCTTCCGAGGGCACTTGGATCATTGGGCATTGGTCCACGTCCTTGGGTCAGTATTCATTGTTTTGCAAGTCAGGAGTTGCGTGGGGAGAGCTTGGCTTGCTTAGTGCTCTCCCCGGGCTTTTCCCTCATCTTGGTTGCCTTGGGTGGCGGTAACACGGAAATGGGTACAATTTGATTGGCCATTATTTCCATTCCCATTCCCATTCAAACCTGTGGGCTTGTGATTGTTGTTATTGCTGTTGCCTCCAGGAGGTGGCCAAGAGGAGCGCCCGCCTGGATGGGAGTCCTTGGGTCTCTCCTGTTTCCCAGTCTGTGCCTTGTGCAGAGCGTTGGAGGTTTGTTCCGCTTTTTCCGCTTCACAGTACAGGCTTTGCAGGTTGGTAACCTGGACCAGGTTCACATGTCTCATTACGTGCAACTTGAGAGTGTCGTAGTACATGAGGTGTGTTGCTGGGGTGTCAAAGGCCATGTTGGATGGGGCGCAGAGATGGAGTTCCTTGTAGGTGTGGGTGAGTTCTTTAACAGTGCCTGTCTGGGTCAGGTTCTTTACTTGGTGTATGATCATGAGTGCCGTATCCTTAAGCACAAATCTCGCCAAGAAGTCCTGTTTGAAGGTGTCCCAGTTCTTGTCAGTGTGCTCTTTGTGCCACTTGTTGCACCAGGTGCCAGTGTCATGGGTCAGACAAATGGAAATCTCCACAATCCAAAATTGCTGTGGGAATTACATCTGGGCCAGCTTGCTTTGGGCAGACTGGATCCATGCGGCAGCATTGTTGTTGTTGGCCCCTGCAAAGGGCTCCAAGGCGGCGCTGCAAAGTCTTTGTGCAAAATAGGTGGGCATGATGGTTTTGTCAACTGGTTGTGGCATTGAGGAAGGCGCCTGAAAGAACCCTTGGGCGGACAGGGCGTTGAAGGTGGGTAGCGGGATCACCGTGTTTTGGTAGAGAACAAAGCCATTAAGTATCTCGGTACCAGGAGTATCTGGTGTCCAGTCAGGCAGGAGGCCAGACATAATTCTGTCAAGGATTTGTTGGCCGTGGCATGTGCAGGCAACAGGCGGAATTTTTCAAGATAAGGTAGGATGGAGAGCCTACCTGTGCTACAATGTTGTAACTGTGCTGTTTTAGCAGAGTTACAATGGGAAAAATATTTAGAAGATAGATAATGATCTTTATTGTGAGATAGTGATTATATAGCTATTGTGAATCAATGGATAGCAGGAACATGATTGGTGATCACACGGCTGGATGAAAGAGGGGGTGGCTTGATCCTGACAATAAGTCAAGCGCCAAATTGAGATATCCACCATGAAGGATCATCATCTGTTTGAGTTGATAGATTTGGTAATTCAAGTTGACTTCCTAGTCTGGCTTTGAGTGACTGGGTAATTGAATTGCGGGTCACAAACTTGCTTGGTTGGAACCTTGCTGGCAGGTCAAGCCTGCAGTTCTGACATAAATCTATTTCAAATTTGGTTTCTAGAGCTTCAAACAATGATAACAACAACAGGAACAACAATTAAGCATGTAAAGTTGGCTCTGATTAATATACAACAGCCAACCAAATTAAAAGTAAATGCGGAAATCATCCAAAACAGATATTGAGGGACCCAAGAGACCAATCAAAGCCAGAAAAACAACCAATCCAGAGAAGTACATCACATCCAACCCCAGAAACCATCCACAACCATAGGGAAGTACAATACTGCAATGCAATATTCCAACCTTCCTCTTCTTGTATTGCAGGCTGCAGTTCTGCAAGGCAATACTTCTCAAATCACTCTTGCAGGTCCACCTGGTAACCACAATGTTCCCTTCATCACTTGAGCTCAGTATTTAAACTGGAAAATTTTCCCCTTTCAAATTGCTCCAACAATTTTCTTATTCCTATCAACTAATAAATCTATATTTTCAGCTTCTAAAAAACTTTATTAGTAGATTCAAAGGTTTCCTCTTCAACAGCATGAAGTTCATCTTCCTTGTGTGGACTTTTTGTGTGTTAATCAGCTATGGGCAAGCCAATGTAAACTTTGAGACTCCCAAACCCACTCCCACTGATAAATCAGAAGACTCCATTTGATATTGTTTTGGAGGCAACAGCGCCCATGTTGACACTTTGTTGACATGGCCACTGTTGACTCAAAACTCCAAATCTCCTATGTTTTTTGCTAGTTGCGCTAGCTTAATTCTTTTTTTAAAGCGTTCAGGGGTGTGAACCCCGAAAGCACAACAAAATTGTGGCCATCTTGACACAATTTAATATTAAGCTTAATAAAAAACTTGATTTAACCTGATTTTTCCTTTACTTTTACTAATTGTCAGGATTTTGGGATATTGACTAATTAACGGATTCAACCAATTATTGCAGGCCAGCTGTCAATCACTCTTTGGATAGTTCCAACAAAATAATGCGGGTCAGTAGCTAATCACTCTTAGGAATGGTTTTAACAAATTAATGCGGGCCGCAGGTTTGTGGAATCAATGATCAAATCATATCCTGGCACCAACAAATACATGCATTACAATTAATAAATGGAACATTCAATTACTGCTCATTAATTAGTTCCCTTCATCAAGCACCTCAATATGCACTTCACAATAATTATTATTCTAAACTCAAATTGTATCCTAGAACAAGAGGGCCGTCATAAGAACTGTCATCTGCATTATGTCTAGCAGAGTCCAACATGGACTGGGCCACCGGGCCAAAACACTCTAAGATAAAAGGCTCTGAGCCTATTATATTAGAGTAGCTCTGATTAGTGTAACAATCATCTTGTGAACTAGTAGCCAACTGCTGGCTAGCTAGCCCTGGATAGTGGCCCAGGCAGGCAGCTGAAAAGAGATTCAGCTGTGCAGCGTGTCTAGAACAAACACAGTAAGCCGAGGAAGTTGTTAAGCGAGCTTCCACAAAATCCACCCTGAAAAGGCTGGGCCTCCTGCCATGTTGACCTAATGCTACTTCAGTCTCTTCCTAGCATTGTGAGCTAACTCAGATAAAATGCAGGCAGGCGGGCTGCCTTAAAGCTAGTCTATTAGAATAAAAGACTGCTGATTTCTTAACGACTTGATGATTGATCCAAGTCTTATTTCCTCAATGTGATCCTCTCTTAAGTTCTATTAGTGGAGAGCAAAAGATGATACTGTTGTCATACAGTATAATTGTCTATAGTAAAATAAAGAGACAACCCATGAACTGTATCCAGAAGTAGGAAGAACCATCCCAAATCCTCCGGGCTTTGGGCCCAGTCAGACTTGCTACTTCTGCAGAAAACAAAGTATTCTGGACCGCAGGTTATGCCAAAGTCACAGGTTTTCTGTACTTTCCTAATGTTAGAAGACTTAGGATATAATCTGGTGGATGATAAAATACCACAGTCCGCAGATTTCTGACACTAATAAAAATTAGTTTATTTTTTATTTGATTTCACGACGTAAAAGTGTCAATGTTGACACTTATTTATTAAGCCGAACTTATTTTTAATAACAAAACTGAAGCATCTACAGTAAAAAAATAAGTGTGAATTTAAAAATATTTTTTATTGAATTATTATATTGAAAAACACAGTGCGCATATATTTGATTGTTGGAATGTTCATGTTATATATATTTATGTGGCACTTATTACGGCTTTAATATATTAAGTGGATTGGATGCTGACAGTGATCCAATAATTTAAGTGTGACTTACTATGTAAGTTACTATAGAATTTATTATTAAAAATAATGTCAACACTTGTTAATGTTGTTCATTTGCTTGTGATCATCCCCTGGGGTGGAGTTAAGCAAATCAGAGTGGTGCAATTAAGCTTAAATTAATATGCCACCTCATATAAAGAATGTCGTAAGTGACGTTGTTGACACTTTACCCTTTTCAATACTTGAATACAACTTCTTAACAACTTCATATAAGTGCAATGGTAAAATATCATATTACCACCTCCAAAATATAATTTTTAATAAAGAAATAAAGAACCTTGATACTTTTTTAACTTATTTTTATATGTTTTTTAATTTTTATATGTGAACAAAAACATACAGAAAACGGTTAATTTTTTGCTAGCCCGCGTAAATTTAATTAAGTGTACTATGTTTTTTCATAGTAACTTTTCAAAAAAATGTCAACAGTGACAATGTCGTCAAAATAATGTCTACAATTTTTGTAATTGACAGTGAGAATTCAGCTTTTTTTACTAATTGTCACTCATAATGTCAACACTTTTCAGTTCTCACATATAAAACTTTATGTTTTATATAATAAAAACTTCTCATTTTTGATATGTTGTATTTTTAACTTTGCTCTTTCATATTTTTTTAAAATAAAATTTATATCTAAATATAATACTTTCACATAAATATCTTAACTTTTAAATTTTGTATTTAAAACTTTAATAAAATAAAAACTATATAAATAATTTTTAACTTTTAAATGCCAAGAAAAGCCATCTAAGATTTACTTTTTATATATTATTCTTTTTAAGTTGTTTTGCTTGTTTTTTTACATACTTTGCTTTATTTTAAACTATTTTACTTATTATTTTAGGACAAGAACACCTCCAAACAGCCAAAGGGTACCAAGCGTCCCTCCAAGCCCACCAAAGCCACCAAAAAGAAGCCTGTCTTGTCAAAGAAGGCCACCCCCAAACCATCCCCTGAGCCCTCTCCTGAGAAGAGCCCTGCTCATTCCACTGGGGGAGAGAAAACTGATGGCTCTCTTACAGAGCACAGTTTTTACAACTTCGCTTCTGACAAGGAGCCAACCAAGAAGCAGCGGCAAGGCAAAAAGACCCCACCCAAGGATAAGTCTCCTGCACATGAGGAGCACCACGACAAGCCCCCTTCTGCTTCCCCACCCCTGCCAAACTCTCTCCCTTCAAGCTCATCTGGGGATGATTTGAAGCCCCACCCCAATTACTTCCCTGGCTTCCACCATGCTCCTGCTGGCCCTTGGGACCCTCTTGTGGCCCGCAACATCTGCAACGTTGATGGCAAGTTCAAGGTTCCTTCCACCCTACCCAAGTTTTTCCCCATCATGAGTGTTAAAGGTGGGCCTGCCATGGTGGCCAATGGGTATAACTTCAGCTGCAACAATGCCAACCGGGGCTTTAAGAGCCAGCATTACACCTGCGAGGACCACTCCTGCCCAGTGCGGCTCAACACTGAGCGCTGGGACCTGGTCCAAACCATAAAGGGCAAGCATACCTGCATCATGCCCAACACTACCATCTCCAGCCTCCTGAAGTGGTATCTGGTGCAGATTATGCCCACCCCCAAAGACCTTTCTGCCACCCAGCTGGCTGTGCTTGCTTGCAAGTACCTGTCCCCTACCAACCTCAAGAGGGTGCTAACCTATAGCCAGTTGGTCAAGTTTGTGAGCAATAGGCGTCAAGCCTCAAACCCCCTGGTCAAGAGTGCCACCAACATCAAGGACCTGGTCCTCACAGATGCTCTCAAGAAGACAGAGGATGGTGAGATGTTCCTGCTCCATGACAATGGGCAGAAAGTGGAGGATAGGATTGTAGCCTACGCCACAACCCAAAACCTGAAGCAGCTGAACACTGCTACCACCTGGCTGTGCGACAGCACATTTGCTACTTGCCCCCCTCTCTTTAAGAAGCTTTGGGTCCTGCATGGGCAGTTCAATGACCAGGTTATCCCTCTTGTGTTCTTTCTCCTTCCTGGTGCCAAGACAGAGGTCTATGCCAGAGCTTTCAAGATTGTCCAGGATGCTTTGAGCTCCCTTCCTGTCAACCAGCTCCCCCTCCCACCCACACCACAAGGGCCAATCCCTCCTCCGCTGAGAAGGATGAGGCAACCATAGCTGCTGAGCAGCTAGCTCATGTGCGCTCACTTGGGCCAAAGGTGATCATTATGGACTTTGAGCAGGCTCAGTTCAGAGCCTTCCAGGCCACCTTTGATGGAGAAGTCCAGGGCTTATTCTTCCATTTTAGGCAGTCCCTTTTCAAGAATCTCAAGAGTGAGAAGGACCTTTTTGACAAGTATCTTAACAATGGTAAGGGGAAGTGCCGCTTTGCCCTGACCCAGTTTGCTGCCTTGGCTTTTGTGCGCCCGGAGCATACTGGGCTTGGCTTTGAGGCCCTCCTGGAGGATGCTTATATCAAGAAGCACTCCACCATCTTCAAAGGCTACCTGGAGTACTTTGAGCGGCAATGGGTGGGCAAGAAGGTGACTGCCCGGAGAGGTAAGAGCAGGACCATTGCCCCTTGGAACTGTCAAGGTGCCTGCCTCAAGGGGGAGATGAAGACCACCTCTAGCCTTGAGGTTTGGCATAAGCACCTGAAGGTGAAGTTTGGGACCAACCCCAAGTTCAACAAGTTCTTCTCCAAGCTACAAGAGGAGCAGGCCCAGACTGTCTCCAAGTTCCGCAACCTGGCCAACCGGGTGGCCCCCAAGAAGAGGAAGTCCAAGGAGCAAGACTAACAGGAGGATGTGCAGAAGGTAGTGAAGAAGAAGTACAAGGTGGTGGAGATAAAGAAGTATCTTGAAGATGTTGCCACTGCTCTTGCTGGTGGCTTTAATTAGCCAAATAAACTTTGCTTTGCTTTGCCTATATATTTTTTACTTTTAAACTTTTAATTTTTTAATTTTTTTGGATAGTACTAATCTTTTTAGGTATAAATAGTAAACTTTATGTTTAGTTTAATGTGGTTTTGTAAGAAATATCTTATATTTTGTTAATTTAACTTTAAGCTATGAGATATTTTCAGTTATGCTTATAAAAAGTATAATAAATTAAATATAGAATTTTCTTATATTTTTAGTTATTATGATATATAAAATATCTTTATTTTCAGTTCATTGGAGTTTTAATTTTTATGGGAATAAAAAATAATTTTATAATAAAGAGTGTAAATTACATAGTAAGTTGAAAAATACTTGCTTATATCTCCTTATTCTTATTACTTATGGTATTTTTTATTGCATTTTTGAACTCTCTGGGGTTATTTTAGTATAATAAATTATTTTAAAATAATTTTATAATAAAGAGTGTAAATTACATAGTAAGTTGAAAAATACTTGCTTATATCTCCTTATTCTTATTACTTATGGTATTTTTTATTGCATTTTTGAACTCTCTGGGGTTATTTTAGTATAATAAATTATTTTAAAATAATTTTTATATTAAAAATGTTCAGGGTAAAGTGTTTTGTTAATTAAAAAAGTGTCGACATCCAGGAAACAACATTAAGTAAACCCGGGTCGTCACTTTACTATAGTGTCAACATGGGCGCTGTTGCCGTTTTGGACCACGCCACTGCCATGCCCCATACTTTGAAACTGCACAGTTTCCTCCTATTATCTACCCCAAGGCCCCCTGGTTGGTTTTGGGGTACACCAGTATCTATTACCTTCTAAATTGTTTTAATCCCTTCCTGGGGAGATTCTGCTTATTTGGTCACCTTCTTCACATGTTAATGATAGGGATTCCAGTAGAGTCTACTCTAGTAAAATTCAACTTAGGTGCTCTCCTTCATTCTATCGGAGAGAGATTGCCCAATGAGTGGATCCCTGACACCAACATTATCCAGCACAATGACATTGGTGAAGCCTGGGCTTGTACACCTCAGGTGCTCCTGGACCAAGGAGAGCCACCATGAAATAGGCTGTGGCGCAGACTACAGCACACCAAGCTACCCTGTCATTGGAGCCTTTGGGGATATAGCCTTATGCATTCCGCATAGATGAGGCAAATGCTGATTTGTCAATGTAATAGAATTTGATTGTCCCTTTGGCTTTGAGGGCAGTTTATACCTCTGTGTATTTTTCCCAGGCCTCAATATTATCAGGGCTGTTTCTGTTGTAGGGAGATACCCTGCGTTTTCCCACAAAAATTGCAGACCCTTTACCACATGGTAGTAAAAGGAAATGGATGTAATACCCAGTTATGGTAGGTATCACTTGCAGGATGTAGGGTAGCAGGTTGGCAAACTGAAACCCAGTCAAGGCGGTAACAATGGGGTACACAGTCATTAGCCAGCGGAAGATCTTTGCATGCACATTGTATCTCCCAAAACTCCTGGCAAAGTAGGTCAAGATATAGTACATGAACGTGTACATTGCAATAGAGAGTGTTGAATGTGGAGACACCAAGGGAGGCCAAGGTCCAGTTTAGGATGAGTTCAGTTGACCAGGATCATAGTAGAATTCTTGACCTAGTCCTTCTGGAGATGGCCCAAAGAGTTCTGGACCTGACTGGTAACCTCCAATCCCAAGGCAAGCTGTGAGCACAGCTGTGAAGATGAGGTGGTTCATCTTCCTTGGATTGAAGGGTTGGCAGGGGCTGATTGGTAGTTTTAACTTGTTAGAGGTAAGTTGAATTTCACTTTATTGAGGGTATTAATCTCAATAATAGCACAAGCTATTACTGAGGGGGGATCCTTTATTTATAGTGCTCCCCACTTGCAAACTTTTGTAAGTGGGAGTGAAAAACAAGGGACTGGGGATCCCAGAAGTTTGGATAAAGGTTTTGGGAAATGGGGTTTGAGAAGATGGCCAAATTCTTGTTCTTGGGCAATCTTCTGGAGGTTTGGCCATTCATGCCTGGAGCCAATGATGTCCCCTGGTTGTGAAGTCAGCTGATGGGAAAGGCTCATGAGGCTTTCCAAATCTATTTTTGGTTTGGAAAGGTTAGTTTGGCTGGGGTCTAGACCTAAGCAAGTGTTGTGGCCCTCTGAATTCCATTGGCTTGAGGTCAAATTATTTTTAACTTTTGGGACCTGATTTGGTCTATTTTTGGAAGGGTCAGGGTTATTTTTGGATTCTGCACTTGGGTTTGCCCTTTCTTCTGCAGGGCAGAAATTATTCCCTGAATTTTCCCCTGTGGTCAGGTACTTTTCTGATTGGTTGTTTGGTATGGTGACTTCTGATTGGCTGGGGAATGGGGCCTGGGAGCTGGCAGTGGGCCCGCTGGGGGAGGGGGTGGGCAAGCGGGCGGGGGACTGGCAGCAGGCCCGCTGGTGCCAGCCTGGGCGGGCGGCTGGCTGGGCGGGCGGGAGGCCTGCAGGAGGCTGGCAGAAGGTGGCGGTTGCCTGCCTGGATGTTAAATTGTTCCGGTTTCCATAAAACTCTGTTTTTACTGAATTTTGATTTTGACTTTCCCCAAATAAAGGGGGAAATTCTTCATCAAATTTGGCCTCTTTAATTGGGAATTCTCCTATCTTTTCCCAACATTTTCCTTCAGTCAGAATTTGATTTATGTCAGGAATATTCCTGACAATGGAAGCCTCAACCCCAAAAGTAAACTTGACCATTGCCTGTATATTTGCCAGTTCAAGATGACAGTCTCAGGTTATCTGCTGGTGGATTGCCCATTTGTGCTCCTTGGTGAGCATGGTGGAAACACACAATGATTTCTCTGCAGCAAGAACTTGGCCAGTATCAATGTACTTGTTGAATACCTTGCTGGCCTATTTGGGATCCACCTCAACAAGGGCTGCAGCCGCCTTGTAGTCACCAGATTCTTGCATGAGCCAGAGAAGTATGATGCACTTTATGTTGGGAATGAGCTTCTGGACAGCCTTGATGGGTTCAGTTGAACTGGGATCCTGATTGGTAACTGGTACGCAAGGCATGAGAACCTTGTTGTAGAACAAAGCAACTTTCTTTAACGCTAACTGCCCCTCTGTAGTCCTATAGAACCTGGGCTTGTTGTTATCTTCCTGGTTGCCATCACTGACGTAGGGCTTATAGCTAGTGTCAAGACTAGGCTTAACCTTCTTCATCATGGCTGACGGGACCAACTCCTGGTGGTAGACAGGGTCAAACACAAAGGAAGTAAGCTTAATTTCCTTGTTTCTAACTTTCTTGGTAGTAATAACCTTGGTAGGCTTCTGGGTCAGCTTGGGGACCCAAGGGTTAATGCTCCGCACCCTTGCATGTTGTGCTCCTTGAACTAGCTGTGTCAGTACAACCTCACTATTGAACTCTCCTCTCCTGTCTCTTTCCTGAGTAGGCACTTGCATTGCACTGACTCAATTTTTTGACCTGCGGGAGAAAATGCAACTGCAGCGCACAACAGGTGCATTGTGTGAGAGAGGGGGGCTAAACTAACTAAGTTTGGCTCCCATCCTGGAGGGAGGATCCACCAAGACACCATCCAGTACAGGACTGGCATGGCCGCTCAAAGGGGCATCCATAGGGAGGATCCACCAGGACATCATCCAGTACAGGAATGGCATGGCCGCTCAAAGGGGCATCCATAGGGAGGATCCACCAGGACATCATCCAGTACAGGAATGGCATGGCCGCTCAAAGGGGCGTCCATAGGGAGGACGCAGCAGATACCCGGGGAAAGTAGGAGTCCAAGCCCATCAAAACCATTCCGCTAAGCAATCAGGATGCATGTTTGGGAGTGAGCCCTGGGGTGCCCAAGCCTTCCTCTGAAACCAGGACAAGTGGGTCCTCAGAGGGGAGGAGCGTAGGGTAGGCTAGACTGGGGGGAAGCAGAGGCTGTCTTGACAGCAGGGAACTCTAGGTCATTGCAAGTTAGACTCCTCACCACGTTCTCACTGGTGGTGTATATGTCCTGAGTGTGTGTGGGGATATCCTCAAAAATATTCAAGAAATGGTTGGTGTTGGTGCCAATGTGGAGGAAAGAATTGGAGATACAACCCCAAAGATCTGGAGAAGTAGACCAAATCATTACCAGGGCTGGTGCCAAGGTAAAAACCACAAATTTTACCAGAGGCACTAACATTTTTGGAGTCTGAAGGTGGAGCTCAACAAAATTTCAGGTAGTTCTGCAAATTCCAAGTTTAAACTCAAACCAGGGGACTCTATGGTACCAGGAATATATAAGGAACAGCAACTGCGACCAAAGGGCTTGAAAGTGTCTTGAAAAGCTTTATTAAAGCGTATAGGGAAGCTTTACTGAAGTGTATATGAAGTCTAAGTGTGAGCAAAAGCAAAACAAGTGCAAAATCAAACTTAAAATAGATAAATATATTAAATTCACTACTAATTTTTAAAATTGACTCCTTTTCTTTAAAGCAAAAGAGGTAAGCTTTAACTTTGATGCTGACAACGTAGATAGGGACTTTGGAAAGTGGCAAAAGGGCCCAGAAGAGAGGGGGAAGGTAAGAAAAAGGAAAACTTTTACTGAAAATCTTAGAGAAATCAAAGGGTCAATAACAGACCCAAAAAGAACTACTTAAGTTTGAAGTGCAAAGTTTAAACTTTATTTGTAAGAGTGAGCAAGCAGGGGACCAAAAGTCTCCTATCTTGCTTTAAGGAAAGGCCATCAAGATTAAAAGGTCAGGTGACCTCAGCCAGTCATTTGATTGGGTGAGATAGAATTTTTGCCAGTAATTTCAGGGAGTTTGGATGGTTTCTCATCAATTTCTGACCCAACCTCTGATTGGCTAGTGCCTAAAGAACACTTCTGAATGCCATCAATCCCAGTTAAGTTGGGATTTAATGATTTGGCAGTAGCGCGACCTGATTGCTTAGACCCAATTAATTTTAAATGTGGTCAAGCCCAAGCCAGAAAATAGTCCAAATTAATCAGGGATTCCTCCCAAGTAGGGACAGAATCCAAAGCACCATTATTTACCACTTGAGAAGGGTATGCCAACACAAATCTCTCATTGATTGAGTGGGCTAAATCTTCAAGGGAATTGAGGGGCTTGGCCGGCTTCTGAGCAGATTTTTTTGTGCGGCGCGGGAAGATTGTCCTATCCAGAGCTAAAGGGGGAGTGACTTTACACATTGTTACTCTGTTGTTATGTTCCTTCCATTTCAAATTTCATAAAATACTAAATAAATTTCAATTAAGTTACTTCCTAATTTTAATTTTTGCTTTTATCTGAATATGTATATTTAATTAGAGTTTTCCCTACCCAATATCCCAATTAGATTTTTTTATTTCTTAATTAGTTGTTTTTGGTTTACAACACCCATTTTAGAATGCCCAAAATAATTTCCACCCCTTTTCCTGGATTTTACGCCAATTTAAGCACCCAACACAATATCTTTGAAAATTATGTTTCAGATTGTGTGCCTTATTTTAGATACTTTGGTATCATTCTTGATTACAATCCATTGCACACAACAATTGAGTGGTTTTGTTTACATATTGATTTGCCATTGTGTTTTGTTTTTAGTTTGAGTTTTGACTCACATGCTTGGGTGTATTTTGTCCCCAATTTATATAGTAAACATGTGTACACCAAAGGCCAACTCACCCCATTTATTTTGTGAATCAATGTATTTTGGTTTGTATTTTGATTAGTATTGTTTGGCACGGGAGCACTTTGTTGCTATCTTGACCCATTTTGTCTATTAACACCAAAAATCCCTGCTAACAGAGTGTATATTTTACACTGATAGTTGGAATTTGCTTAAATCTGAAATCATTCCGTTTAAATCTGAAGTATTTTTGGTTGTCGCCATAGCTTTTAAAACTACTGTAAAACTACTGTATGAGCATGTAGGATTCAATAAAAAATAAAATATTGCTCAATTATTAAAAAAAACTCTATACAATATACCTTAGTATAATTTAAAATGTAGCTAACTACTTTTACTAAATAAAATGTTCAACATTTGATTTTTTAAAAAAGTGCTGACATCCAGTAGGATTCATGAGAATAAACTCAATCTATACTTTTCTAATGTTTCGGCAGGGTTATAAAATTAATATTGGCAGTCGGCATGCAGCCAGTTTAAATGCTGGCGGTTGCCAAGTTAAAGGCATGGCAAAAGTTTAGGCATTGTAGGTTTCAGTTCGATTCCACTGAAGATGCAATCTAGTGCTAAAATAATTTCTTTATTTTTCAGAGCTTTATTTATTAGTGTTTGATATTCCAGTGGCATTTGATTTTATTGATTAAAGTATACATCACTCTGTAGCATTGACATTTAGCTTTTGAGCTAAATTTACCAGCGTGCTTAAATTGCTTTCATCTCACATAAAATTTTAATCCTGTCGCTTCGCTTATGGTCCAATCCCAATGACAAAGTCTTGTTTACAGAGGTGGGATGTAGCACTTGACACTGCCTAGTTTAGTGACTGGGCTGCAGTTAAACTTAAACCAAGCAAGAGTAGATTGTGCCACTTTAGCTTGACTGTAGCCCCAATCCTATTGGTTGGAATTTTGGCCAATAGAATTGACCCATGGTTAGCTTCTAATGGAGCTAAGAGTGGATCGGATGCCGATTTCAGTCAACAGCCGCCATGCTCGGCACTACTTAAGAATGTCAGCCACAAATGATCAATGTTGTGAGACATTCGAATTGGGTAGATATCAAATAATAGCTTTCTAGATTAGAATAACTGCGTGGCACTAAGACCAATTCGCTTTGCTTAATAGGGTGGTGCCACCTGTTTCGTGGCTGAATTTCGACAACCTTTGGCGTCCAGGGTAGTTGGGCCGTGAATGGAAATTTAATGTTTCTTTTCTGCGGGTGGCGAGTTCACAGGATATGCTTGTGCAGTTCAGAATAAAGCTATGGCGCCTTTACGCCACACCACTAAAAGCAAACAAGCGCCTTTTTAAATTTGTAATTTTCTGTGGGTGGCGAGTTCACAGGATATGCTCGCGCAGCTCGGAATAAAGTTTTGCCGCCTTTACGCCACACCGCTGAAACAAACCAGGCTTTTTAAATTACAATAATTACTGATTCACATTGTACAGTTTAAATGACCTGGTGGAGCTATTCAGTGATGTATGGTAGATCAAGCATGTGGAAATTAAATTGATTTGTAACTGAAATCCCAATCAAAAAGGTCAATATATTTTTATTATCACATTTGTAGATATTCTAATCAATATTTTAATAATTCTATGTTCAAATTTCTAAATATTCTTGTTTCCCTGTTCCAGCAGTTATTAGAAATACCTGGTTATTACATCTCATACATGCTATTCATAACTTATTAATGAGCTTGTAATTTATATTTATTTGTTAAACCCAAGTATGAAATATGTCTAAACAGGACAGGTATAAGAACCAGCTCCTAATATTCAATCATATCCTTGAATTGGGGTTTCTTAATAAACTACGATTGAATTTGGTGGCTAGAAAGGATAGCCAATCACATTTCATCCTAGCAAACAAAGGCTGCCTATTAATGGACTATTTGAGATGATAGGTATGCTTTTAATGCCACAGCCAAAAACAGCATTTTTAATAGTTAACTTTTATAAAATAACTCTATGCTAGCGGTCCAAGGCCAGAAAGTGGCTGAAACCTGACTGAAACTGCCCTAGAAATGATTGGCCAAACAAAGGAATTGAGATTAAGAATATCCTAGAACATGTTTCCAATAGCAGCTTGAAGACGAAAGAATTGGAGATACCTGCGGGCAAAGATATTGAAATAGAAGCCACATCAAAATGAACACCTTTGAGGACAAAGCCTTGGCAGCAATTCATTTCCTTTAATAAAAACATATTTTTAATATCTTCTTGTAGGCTATAAAAGCATGATTAGCTTTTTCTATAAGTCATCCTCTTAAAAAAACATGAAGCTTATCACTGCCACTCTCCTCACTCTTGTCGCTGGAACCCATTTCATTGACCAAGTCATCCCCAAAACTTCTCCCGTTGATCTGATCACTCTGTTTCCATTTGCCAACGTTGATGGTTTTACACCCAAGGATGGCCAAATCAAAATCGAAGTTTGTAAAGATGGAGATTGCTTGCTTGATGCGAAGCCTACTAAAGATGTCTATGTTGGGCTTCATCTTGGGACTGAATTAGCTTCCCTTCTCCCCACAGGTGGTAAGCTTGACTACTATACTACAACCATCCAGGAGAATCATGGGTATTCCGGAATCCACATTATTAAGACTCTCAATGAAGGAGATAGTGAATTTATGACTAACCTTGACCGGCTTACTGACTCATCAATTTTCCCTGGCAAAGCTCGCATCACTCTTCCTTACTCAGAAAAAAAAGAATTTGACTCTTGGTTGAGAAAGGCTCTGGAGAAATTCAATCAAGTCATTATTTCCATCGATGCTGTCCCCACCTTTTCAGAAAATGTCAAAAGTATTCTAGTTGGGGAACATAAGGCTCATATTTTCTTCGAAACCAATGAAAAAACGGCAGACGAAATCGAAGCAAAAGTTAAGGGGCTTCAGTACCTCATTCCAGCCAAACTTGAACCCACAAAAGAAGCAACATTCTCCTCCAGCCTCGAAATTTGTGAAGCTAAACCCATTTCTAACTGACTTTAATCTTCTCCTTTATCAACTATTATAAAGGATGGATCTACTCTAAGATTAAATGCTATTTTTTAAAATATTTTATTACAAAGCCCGCGCTAAAAACCATTTTTCTTTTTGATGCTTTTTAAATTAATACCCCTGTTCAACAAAATTAACACTAATTCCATCAATCAAATTATTTTTACAATCTGTAAACTCCACTTAGAGTATCTCTTACTTCAAGGAAATCTAATATATTAGCCATGTACAATAACTATCTCTACTTGAACTTCTGCTGAATTTAGAGTCATTTAAAGAGGAACCAAGTACATCTTTAAATTCAGTCATACAACTCCAACTAAGCATAAAGTGCTCTTTAGATAATCAACAGATATGCTGAAATTAAATATGCTAAAGCTTTGCTAATTCTTTATTGAAGATTATGATTGTTATTCAATCATCTTGTAACTTCTCAACCCTCTTATTTACAAGGCATATTAAATATGCTACCACCTTCTGTATGCTTAAGGCAGCATAGTATTGATATTGCTGTTATAATTTTTGGCAACTGCGTCTCAACCAGTCTAATGGTGAACCTCTTGGCTTGGTTGGGAACTCAAGCCTACCCTCTCCAATGACAGACAGCCAAACCTATCTGAAGCATCCACAAAATTTTAATAGTAGTTTTCCTTTCAAATCTGAATCTAGAAGTAGCCAGCATTACGGGAATACAACAAAGACAACTATTCCCAAACCTACTACAGAGAATAACTAAATCCCCCTAGGTATTCCTTTCATTCCCAAAAGTCTGCCAAAGCTATAAATACCTAGTGCTTAATTAATCAATAAACTTATCATTTCTTGCTCTACATATATTTCAATTGAGTGTGATCCTCATAAACTGTAAGGAACTTATTCTCAGTTTATAAGCTTTTATACTGTTGCCAAATCCCAGTTAGTAGATTCCACTCCTAGGTCTCAGCCATTGTTTTAATATTATAAATATTAGTAGATGTTAATTATTAAGAGTGCTAAGATAATATTTTCTTTGAAGAGCTGGCACAATATTTTATTGTAGTCAACTTCATCTTGTGGACCCTCCCCAAGATTCTGACAACTGGTGCTCCCTGCCAAAAAACTCTTCTGAGAAAATTAAATGGATTCCAACCCCAATCCCCCTCCCAAAGGGAATAGAGAAATCACCAACTGGATGATTTTCTTGGGTGACTCTGAACCTGAGCTCATCTCCCTCACTCTTGTTCCAATAAATGGTGATATTATTTAAGATATTCTTTCTGTTACTGCCAACAACTACTCTATGGTTTAAAAAATGTGGCCACTACTATAGCCCAATTACTATGAGGAGAAATCACCCCTGATGCTAGATCCTGGAGATCATTAGCTTCTGCTGTTTCTTCCATGATGCAGGACTTGTACACCACTGCTCAGCTCTCACCATCACCCATATGTCCTTCCTTCATCAATCATTATCTACGCCAGTTTGTTCACCCTGTCATTCATCATCTTTTGCAGCTGGTAGCCACTCATCATACAGAAGTCCTCTGCCATCTAGAACTATTTTATTCAGCTACACTCTTTCATCCTTCAATTGCAGCAATAGCCATCTATTTTTAGAAATGAAAATCAAAACACTGTTATTGATCTACATAGTACCATGGAGATTGTTCATTCCAGATTGCAGATTGTGGATTGGATAACTTCACTTGTCAACATTTAGGAGAAGAGATAACTTGCACCTCTCAGCAAGAGGAACAAACAATGATCCAATATGTCTCTTATGAATCCAAGTGGGCCACCCAGATGCAAAACAACTTCCTAGAAGCTGTTATTCAGAACATCGTGGCTCCACAATGGCCTCCTTCCATGCTCTGCACAGTTTCTACAAAAAAGTGTAGAACAAATCTGTACAGAACTCTCCTCCATAGGTACTTCTGCCACAACTGGTTTGACTGGACCCTTTGGTCCTCCTGGCTCAATTGGACCTCCCAGCCCATCTGGTCTATCTGGCCCCCTGGTCCCCTTGGTGGAGCTGGATCATCCTCCCCAGTACCCTTCTCTTTGGAAAATTGGGTAACCTCACTAGAGTTGACTGTAGCTACTATCTGTTCTTTGCTACAGTTGGCCCCCAATGAAATCATAAGGGATCTGTAATTCTCTCTAACTGCTCTAATGAATCAAATGTGCAAATTAGAAACCCTTCTTACCCTTAGTACTACAGAGGTTCAAGATCTTAAGGAACAAGCCTGGAATCACTCACATGGATTAGATCAACTGAAAAATATCATCACTTATCTACAGTTTTATTTGGATAACCCTCCAGATGTTCCCACCACTACTTTCAGCTCTAATGCTGTTCTCATTTCTACCCTGCAAGATGTGTAAATTCACTGCCACCTCTGGCTTTGGATCGTGCAATCTTCCCTTGTTGTACCAAGAAAGGCTCTAAAACGCCCGCCAAACCCCTCCATTCCTTAAATGATTTAGCTCACACAGTAGATGAGAGGTTTGTGCTAGCCTACCCTGCGGAACCTTTGCCTTTGGTTGCTCCCTCCTGGGAAAAAACACTGGTTAATTTAGACTACTTATTAGCTTGGTATTGCCCACTTCTAAAAACCATTAGAGCTAGCCAATCAGAGGTTGCCACATCAACACTAAGCAACCCAAGTGAATTCTAAATGACCAGTGCTTCTTCCAGCCAATCAGATCTGACCACGGAAATTGGAATGAAACCCTCCAGTCTCCCTGCCCCTGCCTAGCAAAGTTTTGCCTCCAGCCAATTGGATTCAGTTCCACTGTCATGTGACCTATCTTACTTGCAGCCCATTCCCTTCTAGCAAAGCAAGGGGACTTCCAGTCCCCTGCTTGTCTATTTTCCAATATATTAAAAGTTTGGAGTCCTTTGCAACTTATTTTAATTGTTATTGCTGTTTGGGACCCAGTTTTGTGTTCTTGCAGCCTAAGGATTAAAGTGTTAGTCACTGTTCAAAGCTTACCTTGTGCCAGCCGGTTTCGAACCCAGCTTCTCTTCTGGGCCCCTATACTAGTGTTAATTTACCTAGTCATTGTCTTTCCCACTTTTGCTTTCAAAAACAGAGTTTGAACTTCAAATTTTCAATTGATTTTCTTTATAATCTCTATTATTATTTTGAATTTTATCATAAAATTGTTGTTTTTGAACCTGCTCTCGCTTGCTGTTTCAACCAAGGCTCCCAAGACTATAGTAAAGCCGTTTAAACCTGTTCTTCTGCTCTTTTGTTATACTCTGCTAAGACTACCCTGCCTACACTTCTCTCACTCTTTTTTTATCAAAAATTCATACCAACCTGCTCTAAATTTTGTGGAGAACATTCCTATGATACTCCCAGCTCTTAAATTTGTGGTGTTTTCCCTGGCTCCGTTCTTGCTGCTTATGTGGTCCACCTCCCCTGATTTGTGGGGGAAAATCTCTTTGTCTGCCCGTCTTGTAGGTAGAGACTCTTCTAGTCTCTGGAACCTCCCCAGCGGTCTTCTCTTTTCTGGAGAGGCTGTGGTCAAGAGCCTGACGTGTGATGACTTGGACTTTGACACTGTGGATCATACTTCACCTGTTTCTGAAGAAGCTGTGCCTCCCATGCCTCCCCTCCTCAGCGTGGTCCAGAGCCATTCAGTACCCCTCAGGACCTCCAAGGTGTCCTCTCCAGCTCCCACCCGCACCCCTTGGTTGCTCACTGGCCTGATACTGATGGGCTTGAACACCTACTTCCCTCAGTTGTCCCCAGTGTCCTCCCTGTGGTCCCCCCTCTGAGCGGCCATCCCAGTTCTTCACTGGATGGCATCCTGGTGGTTTGTTTCACCGGGATGGTGCTGAACTTAGTTAGTTTAGCCCCCCTCTCTCACAAGATGACTTAGCTCTACTAAGGCAAGAACTTGACCGCCTACAAGTGAGCCAGGCACCTCTCATCCCATCTAGTGATTCATATGACAAGCCATCAGAAGAGCCATATATTAACATGATGAACCCTAATACTGCATTCAAACTTATCTTCAAGGAGAAATATACCCCACAAGAAGGAAGTATAGCCTCATTCCCATACATTTATGAAAGTGCTATAAAAAGAGCTACTGACCATCAATTGGTAAAACACCTCTCTTCCTGTCTTGTCTCATTACCTAAGAGATTATGGTCCCCCATATGATGACCTATACTACATGAATCACTGTCAAAGATGCCTTAATAAGTGAATTTGGGAGCGCTCAGACTCTTAGCAACCAAAAGCAGGCTTTATGGCCATACAGCTTAAACAGGGAGAATCTACTATAGATTTTTCTGATGGATTCTATAGAGATGCTCAAGTTTTAGTAGCATGTGGGTGAGTTACAATTGATGATGCCATCTGGTTGCCATATATGCGGTTTCTGATTTCCCTCATGTACAACTCAATTTGAAAGGAGCCAAACATCAGTTTACAGCTATATTGGATATAAAAGAGACCCTCCTTGAAATTCCTCCCAATCTGCTTCCAACTAATAGGAGTACAAATGAACCCACCAGGCCCCCTCAAATTGTGACAGTAGATCCCAAAGCTAATATGAAATGCACTTATTGTAATGGACGTCAACATACAGCAGAAGTCTGTTTTAAACACCAGGCAGAAAATGCAGAAAAAGGCCAGTCAACATAGGGAACAAGGCTCCCTTGGCTGACAGCCCTTCTATGCCTCTTCCTTCTATTAACACCCTCATTGGACTTAGTTGTTTTGTACTGGCTGCCCCAGAAGCAATTGAGGTTCCTGGACGTTTGAAAGGATCTCTCACCCCTCATGATCATTGTTGGTACCTTGGAAAAATCCCTAGTGAGCCTATCATCTCTGGGTCTTCAAGTGAAAGCCAAGCTTTGGTGTTCTTAACCGTTGTTGATGTCAAGGAACCCCAACATTGGCCTGATAACTTCCCTGTCTTACCCATAGTCCCTAAAATACATAAAACTAACTCAGCTATTACAATACAGCCCTCTTTTGGGAGTAAGGTAGCCCAAGTGGAAATTTTCATACACAAGGTTAAGATAGTAGAAATTCTGAATACTGACTCCCTGGTCAATGTTGTTTCAACTTGCCTATGAGAAAACTCAAGATGGCTCCAACGTTGCTTACTCCACCTCATATGGAACTTACAGGACTAGTAGCACTAAAGCCATAGGAGCCTACTATTTGCTACCTCTCTGATTTGGAAAGCTTGTCCTAACTGCTCCTGCATAGTCTTGGAGAACAAAAACTATGATTTCCTCATGGGTTCTCAGTTTTTAGAAGAGCTTGACAGAATCATAAATACTCCTGAGAAATTCTTAATGTTGTAACTGTGCTGTTTTAGCAGAGTTACAAGGGAAAAAATATTTAGAAGATAGATAATAATCTTTATTGATAGATAGTGATTATATGGTCATTGTGAATCAAGGATAACAGGAACATGATTGTTGATCACACAATTGGATGAAAGAAGGGGGTGGATTGATCCTGGTAATGAGTAAAGCGCCAAAACAAGGTATCCACTGTAGGGGATCATCATCTGTTCATGTTGTTGGATTTGGTAATTCAAATTGACTTCCTAGTCTGGCTTTGAGTGACCAGATAATTGGATTGCGGGCCACAAACCTGCTTGTTTGGAACCTTGCTGGCAGGTCAAGCCTGCGGTTTTGACACCCCCCAACTGAAGGTCAGCCTCTTCTGGGGGCAGGTTGTCAGGGAGGTTGTCAGGAGCCTGGGCGCTGTACTGGACTAATTGTTGTTCTGTGGCAGGCAGGGTGGTTTTGTGTTGTTTTTGTCTTGCTTTGCAGGGTCTCAGGCAATCATGGTATAGGGTCTTGTCTTGCTTGCATTTCCTGAGTCCTTGCACAAGGTAAGTGTTATTTTTGTTTACCTTTAGAATGATTGCTGGCCCTACTTTCTTGGGTTGTAGTTTGCTTTTATCAACGTTCATGACCCAAACTTTGTCCCCAACTTCATGTCTATCTCAGATGGGTACAAAGGTTTTTTGCAGACGTTCATTTTCTTCTTTTGTTTGTTTGCTGTTGGCCTCTATAACTTGAGGGTCTGAGCGCGGGGGACTTCACTTGGGATTTCCAGTTTGGGTCCTGATAATGCTTGGATAATATTGGGTTGTGTGCCATAAGTTAACTCAAAAGGGCTTTTCCCAGTGGATCTGTTCACTTGGGTTTGGCACACAAGTAATGCAGTTGGTAGCTGCTTATACCAGTCTTCAGGTCTCCCGGCAGTGAGCTTGGCTAAGGCTTTCACAAGGCTGCCATTAAGCATCTCTACATGTCCATTGGCCTGTGAGTGGTATGGCGTTGTTACAGTGTGTTTGACCCCATTTTTTGTGAGGTATACATTGGTGGTTTTGGAGGTCAATTCTTTCCCTCCATTGGTTATCAAGAGTTCTGGTTTTCCAAACTTGCTGATTATCTCTTTGCTAATAAATTTTTGTACGGCATTGCCAGTGTGCGCCCTTACTGCTTGGGCTACTGGCCATCTTGTAGCAAAGTCTATGGTGGTGATAATGTATTTCTTATCATTGTGTTTCCCTGGCATGGGGCCAACAATGTCAAGAGCTGTGACGGATCCAGGCCTAACCAGTCCATCCTGCCATTATCCTGTCTTTGACTCTTATTGCTGTTACCTTTCTGGGACAAAGCTTTGAGGAGCTTTGCCTCCAGGGAGGCAATTTTATTGGATAACACTTTATTGTCATCCCACCAATGAGCCATGATTTCAATGTTTTTTCCTCTTGTGCTCTCAACGCCTCAATTTCACGATTCACCATCTCTTTTACTTGTTGCAAAAATTCATTCCATCTTACTAATAAGTTCCAAGCATCCCAAGCATCCCAAGCATAAATTTGGCTCCCTTGGGTGGGAGTCCCTTTCTTTGCAAAGTAATTGGAATACAGCTCTTTGAATGCAGCCTTTACTTCTACTAAAAATTCTGCAGGAACAGTCTTAGTGACCTCCAGGCTGGTCCAAGCTTCTTCCAATGTACTTGTAGGAACCTCCTTTCTTGCTACAGCAGTTTCCACACAAAGGACCCCAAACTTGGCTCTCTCAAATTTTAACAAAGAAGACATGATAATTGAAAATAGGTGAGGGGAAAGCGTCAAAACTGACAATGAATATATTTTATTAATGTTTAACTGTTTTTGCCTATATACCATTTGGGGCATACACGGCTGAAAACCCCTCCGGTTCCTGAATCAACCAATGATTTGCGTCATGTGGTCTATGACATTTAAGTCATCCAACATAGATCTTTACCTGAAAGATCACCAACAATTCTCAACCTATGAGAATTAACCTACAATGAGAAGGAGTCACCTGACGCCCTTCATCTCAATGTACCAATTTGGCATGGAGCTTGAACAGCTCCCGGCGCCAAAACCCTGTGGATTGCACATCCCAAACTCAGCTATCAGTGTTCCAACTGGGAACCAGATGATCAAACCTGAACTCCTAGGCATCCCTGCCTTTATTTGGTTATCTTTGCATTTAATGGTTTTTTACCTTAAAACCCATTAAAATGCTTTGAAACTTGAACCAGGCGCTACTGCAGCGCCCAGCAATTTCCCCAGGCGGTGCTGCGGCGCCCTAGCGCCCGAGAAAATTTGATAGTGGCGCCTTGGCGCTTCTTGAATCCATTAAGCGGCGCGGCAGTGCTTCTAACCCAATAAATTTGCCGACACAGCGCTTTTAACCCTAATTTCAGGGGTTTTCCCATGGTTAACCTTAACCAAACTTCTTGACAAAGTCAAGGCCATTTTAATATAATTAAATCCTTATTAATTATATCCTTTATTTATTAATTAATCTTTCTGATTAACTAACCTGTTTTGAGATGCCTAGTCTCCAAGATTGATTTGGCCAATCTTGCCTCAATTCTTTTAGTTAGCCTAACCTAACTAAACATCCATATTCTGTTCTTTTATTAAACATAGATATCCAGTTTCTAGGAACCTTTCCCTCAAGAATTCCAAAAAAACCTATCTATATGTAATAAACAGCAAAAACAGAACATCTTTATATTTCAGAGCATTTATTTGGCTAAATACTGAGCAGTGACTGTAGTACAGTCACAAGGCCCCTTCCTTCCCTTTGGGGGAATCACCCTCATCTTCTTGGATCTTTATAAGCTCCAATTCCCCATGGAATAGCTTAAGGAATTGAGGATGAACACGGGACCATTGTTCTCCCAAGGCAGCTCCAACTCCCCAAATTAGGTAGTTTGGCCCTGGACTAACCAAAATAATCTTCATAGGCCCTATCCATCACTGAAGACCTCTTCTTGGGTGCTTTTCTTGGTGTCTTTGATCAAACCACACCAGATCTCCCACTTGGAAGTGATCACAAGGAAGTACTCCAGGCTTTGAGTTCCACCTGGCAGCACACTTTTCTCAAACCTGCTCTCCTTTACTCCTTGCCTTGGCAAATAACTTCTGCATCTCAGCTGCATGTTCCTCTACGGCAGCTTCATAGGAATTCTTTTCCACAAACTCCCATTGGCCCACTTCAGTGCTGGTTGTAGTCTCCTGGCCATACAACATCCAAAATGGTGAAAACCCAGTAGAATCATGGGGCATTGTCCAGTATGCCATGGCACTCATTGATAGGTGATCCTTCCAACAGGTTGTAGCTCCATAAGCCAATTTTTCCATAATGCGCTTTAAGGTTCCAATGGTTCTTTTGGCTAACCCATTGGTCTCAGGATGGTAGGGGGCTGCAGTTAACTTAGAAATGCCCCATTTTAAGCCTTTCTTAGTCAAGGCTGGCCCTACGTAGGGTGGTCCATTGTTGGTGAGAACCTTCTTGGGACAACCATGTTGTGCTATGATTTCTTCTTGGAGAAACTTAGCAAGTGCAACACTTGTTTCTTTAGCCATTGTTTGAACCTCTACCCATTTTGTGAAAGAATCAACAGCAACCACAAAGTATTCTTTCCGACCACTTGGTAATGTGATATGACCTGTATCCATTGAGACCAACTCAAAAGGATAATGTGACATCACTGACTTGAGCTGTACCTTAGATTTTGCCGCTTAGAACTTAGAGCAAACTTCACATTCTTGTAAAATCTGGAGGACTGTAGCTCTCATCTCTGACCACCAGTACCAAGCTTTTACTGCTTGCCAGAGCTTTTTGTATCTGAGGTGACCTCCCCATTGAACATGAAGATCTCTCATCACTTGAAGACATTTGGATTGCTCTATGTAAATCCTATTCCTCAATAAAGCTTCCCAGGCTTCCTGTGTCTCAACTTCACAGGCCAACAGCGCTTGGGATAATAAGTCGGGAATCTGATTTTCCAATCCAGGTCAGTAAATTATATCATAGTCATATCCAGAGAGTTTTTCAGCATACAATTGCATATAGCCTTATAAGTCTTCCTTAGTCCAAAGCGCTCTCAATGCTGCGTGATCAGTGATTATAATGAATGGCATTCCTAGGATATACGTCCTAAAATGCTCCAGCGCCCATACTATTGCCAATCCCTCACATTCAGTAGCAGAGTATTTCCTTTGAGTGGTCCCAAATGTTTTGGAACCATACGCCACCGGATGCCAGGACAACTTTGAATCTCCTTCCTGAGTAAGAGCGGCACCCAGACCAGTTGAACTTGCATCTGTTTCAATGTAAAACAACTTCGATCAATCGGGGAATCTTAGGATGGGGGCCTTGGAAAGTCTCTTTTTCAGCTCTAAGAAACTTGACTCTTGTTCCTGTCCCCAAACAAATCTGGCATTCTTCCTTGTTAAAGCAAACAACGGCTCTCCAAGTGCAGAACAATTAGGAATGAATCTCCGATAGAAATTCACCAATCCCATAAATCCCCACACCTCTCGGACCAACTATAGTGACCTCATGCTCAACAACGGAGTAAATCTCTCAGGACTTGGCTTAATCCCCTGAGAATTCACAATATGTCCTAACACCTTGACCTCTTGACAGGCAAGCTTAGTCTTAGATACACTAATCTTTAACTTTGCTTTCTCAATTTGACAAAATACTTCATCAAGATCCTTCAGGTGTTGCTCCCAAGAAGGGCTATACACAGTAATGTCATCTATATACACTGAGACACACCTAGGTTGCAGTCCCGCCATAATCTGGTCCATTACTTGCTGAAACACAGCACCAGCTGTCTTCATTCCTAATGGCAAGACTTTCCATTGATAAAGACCATCAGGTGTAGAGAATGCTGTAACCTCCTTAGACTTCTAATCAATCAACAGTTGATGATATCCCTTAGTCAGATCCAAAGTGGTGAACCAAGAAGATCCAGCCATGGCATCCAGCTGATTCTCAATTTGGTGCATTGGGTAGGCATCATTTACAATATCCTTGTTTACCATTCAAAAATCAATACAAACACAAATGTTCCCATCTGGCTTTGGAACACAAACCATTGGAGAAGAATAAAGACTGATGCTCTCCTCAATCAGGTTGGCTCTTTGCATCTTCTCCCCCTTCTCTAATTGCAGCAACTGCAGCAGGACTACAACGGGGTACATACCCTTTGTATGGCTTCCCAGTAAGCGTTTTTATGATATAAGGTGGACCAGCTCTTCCTACATCATATTTGTCCAACAAGAAACAACTACTTCATTCCCACACCAGAGTATATAACGGGGTACCTGGTGCTTCACTTGGACATAGTATACAGGTTAAATTGTTGAAGGGCACACAAACATAAGAGACAGTAGGTTTATTTGTTGTGACTTCTCCAACTATGGGCATCCAAACTCCAATACACTGACCTTGCTGAATGTCTACAGGAACTGCACAAGTGTTGAATAACTTCCAGGACTTGAGGGATTCACCATTTGAACCATCCTCAAATATTGCCACATTTGAGGATATATGACGGGGCAATTCTGGGATAACCTGTCCTCCTTGCGTTCCGCAATTGAAAGCTACTGGTTTTAACCAAGCGGTTCCCTTTGGTGGAATTGAGCAATATTCCTCAGCGTAGATGACTACTGATTGGACATCTTCTGGTGCTGGCAGAATTGTCAGTTGTTGATAAGCGTATTCACCTCCTTCATGAACCAAGACATTCTTGACGGCGTCCAGGCTCACCTTGGCCTCAACAACCCAAGTCATACCAAGCAGAACATCAAATCCTGCCCCGGGTAAAACTACGGCGGAAGTCTTGACCTTGGTATTTTTCCATTTTATTACCACCTCATCAAACACATCTTGTTCAATAGTGGTAACCCCATATGCAGAAGATAAAGTCAAAGTGACCAATCTTGATAGGTCCATACCATGTTTACAAACAAAGTTCTTTGATACCACCACTTCATCATATCCTGGATTGTAGAATGCCTTTGCAGAGATACCATCAAGCAAAATGTCCAAAAGAATAACCCCTTGTAAGGCCCACACAAAAGGTTTTGCAATCAAAAGTGCAGGTATACTCTGGGCCACCTTATTACGCCATTCAACTTCCTTGAGTCAATCCATGCTCAACTGAACTTGTACAGGCTGCCATGTAATCTCCCTGTCTTCCTTCATACCTAAGCGCACATCCAATATCCACTCATCTGGAGGGGCATCTGGACTTCTCTCAGGCAGAGTTGGTTGAGAGACATCAATTTTCTGTATGGGTAGTTCCACTGGTTGACTGGCACTTTTCCTGTATTCTTTCAAAGCCTTCCCAGATCAAAGTCTCATTCTCCCATTATTCTCCAAGTTACCAGACTCAGGTTGAGAGACACCCAAGCCTGCCTTTCTTTTCCCAAATCCTTAAACATAAGGTCAGGATGCTCCTTATCAAATTCCGCACGGTTGGGACACTTTCCAGCAAAATGGCCATCTTTCCCACAGATCCAGCATCCCTTGACCATGGGGAACTTACATGCCCGCTTAAATCTAGACATGTGGCCCTTATCAGAAGGACTTCTTGGACGTCTGGTTCTCTCAGAAGATTCTTCCCCTGCCGCAACATGAGCTCCTGCTCTGGAACAAGGAGCACTGTGTGGAGGGCCTCCAAGATCCCACTCCATCTGGATAACCTTCTGAACAAGTTTTGATCATGACAACTTCTCACGGCGTAACATAGAGGCCTGAGTTTGCAACCCGGGCCACATTCCAATGAAGAAAGCATCTTCCACCAGATCCTGATTACGTTCCACGTCAACAAAGGCTAAGAACTCCTCCATTCTGGAAAGGTAAATTGACACCGTCTCATGGACAGCTTGAGTAACATCTCAAGCTTTTTGAAGAGCATCCCCAGGTCTAAGGGTTACAGTGTAACTGGCTCAAAATTCTTCTAACAATGTGGTCCAATTGTTGCCCTTACGTCTTTCAAACCACTTGAAACAGGCAGGTCCTGCAAGAACTTCCAACCAATGACGTTTCTCATCATCTCCTTGACCAGAGGCTTGTATAAGGAAACCCTCCAGGAAAGTGTTTCCTTCCTTGGGATTTCCAGAAAACAGTGACATCTTGGCAAGCATAGACTGAACTCCTTTCACCATGGGTTTTTTCTGCCCCTGCGTTGGGCTCTGTGACAGATCCAGGCCTAACCAGTCCATCCTGCCATTATTCTGACCTTGACTCTTATTGCTGTTACCTTCCTGGGACAAAGCTTTGAGGAGCTTTGCCTCCAGGGAGGCAATTTTCTCGGATAACACTTTATTGTCATCCCGCCAACGAGCCATGATTTCAATGTTTTTTTCCTCTTGTGCTCTCAACGCCTCAATTTCACAATTTGCCATCTCTTTTACTTGTTGCAAGATTTCACCCCATCCTACCAACAAGTTCCAAGCATCCCAAGCATAAATTTGGTTCCCTTGAGCAGGAGTCTCTTCCTTTGAAAAGTAATTGGAATACAGCTCTCCAAACGCAGCCTTTACTTCTACTAAAGATTTGACAGGAACAGTCTTAGTGACCTCCAGGCTGGTCCAAGCTTCTTCCAATGTACTTGTAGGAACCTCCTTTCTTGCAGCAGTGGTTTCCACACAAAGGACCCCAAACTTGGCTCTCTCAAATTTTAACAAAGAAGGCATGACAATTGAAAAATAGGTGAGGGGAAAGCGTTGAAACCAACAATGAATATATTTTATTAATGTTTAACTTTTTTGCTTATATACCATTCAGGGCATACACGGCTGAAAACCCCTCTGGTTCCTGAATCAACCAATGATTTGCGTCATGTGGTCTATGACATTCAAGTCATCCAACATAGATCTTTACCTGAAAGATCACCAACAATTCTCAACCTATGAGAATTAACCTACAATGAGAAGGAGTCACCTGACGCCCTTCATCTCAATGTACCAATTTGGCATGGAGCTTGACCAGCTCCCAGTGCCAAAACCCTGTGGATTGCACATCCCAAACTCAGCTATCAGTGCTCCAACTGGGAACCAGCTGATCAAACCTGAATTCCTAGGCATCCTTGCCTTTATTTAGTTATTTTTGCATTTAATGGTTTTTTGCCTTAAAACCCATTAAACTGCTTCAAAACTCAAACCAGGCGCCACCACAGCGCCTAGCAATTTCCCCAGGCGGTGCCGCAGCATCTGAGAAAATTTGATAGCAGCGCTTCAGCGCTTCTCAAATTCATGAGGCGGCGCTTCTAACCCAATAAATTTGCTGACATGGCGCTTTTAATCCAAATTCCGGGGGCTTTCTCATGGTTATCCTTAACCATACCTGTCGTGAATCACGGCATTCATCATGTTTTGATTTCGCCTTTGTTGGGCCATTTTGAGGACAAATCTCTTGCTTTTGTGTTTGACTCTCAAAATGAACTGGCTTCTGCTTCAGGAAATATGATTGTTTGGTTTCCTGACTCTGCGCAGCTCACTTGCCCCACTCATGCTTGTGGCAAGTGATCCTACCATCCTGGTAGTGTTTTGTGGTATTCCTAACCACTATATATTCCATTTCACATTCACCAATAAAATTTAAGTTCTATTCACATTTTTGTCTTTGTGTCTTCTGTACTTCTGCGCCTCTCTCTAGCCACAACTAGTAGAGATTATTCTTCCAGGGCCGCAAGGTAAACACATTTGCCTTCCCTGTCATCTAACCGAGACTTAGTACAAATCCAATCCTAAGGTTAGGATTCCCCGTTGTGTGTCTGTGCTGCGCCTAAGAACACAACAAAAATGGTGCTCACTATAGGGGCTGTAAGCCCCTTGGTTATCCCTTTTGCATCTACGTTTGAAGGTCCCTTGCCTCTGCCTATTCGGGAGTTGACCTCACCTGAAATTACCAGCCCTCCTATTGAGGAAGACATCGCCAACCTGCCTATTGTCCCTACTGTGCTGAACCTTGGGAACGGTCCCTGCCTAGGTGCTTACCCTATGGGTACCCTTGACTTGGAACAAGTCATGGCGGTAGCCCTTGGGATAGCTTGGGACAGGGCCATCCCTCGCCTTCAGTTACAGTTTAGCCGTGCCGAATACTATGAGTTAATTGTGGCCCCTCAGTTTCCACAATACCTCCTTCCAGCAGCTGGCTCCACTGATCAACTGCTGTCATCCTTTGTACAGCCCGCCTTGGCCCATCACCAGATGGTGTTGGGACTCCACGTTCAAGAAATCTTGTCTCTACAAGCAGCTGTTACCCATCATTGGGACCAGTTTGCCGCCTACCAACAATGGCTTCATTCCCTGTTCTCCCTGATATCTGGCAATCAGCGTGATTTGGTCACCTCTAAAACATTTTTAGTCAATTCCATTGAACAAATCCGCCAGTCTATCCCTGAGTATGTTAGGGAGCAACTACATGAGTTTCACCAGTTAGAACAACCCTGGCGCACTCAAGTAGACTCCACCCTAAACGCTTATCTCTCCAATTTTGAGTGCCTAGTGCAACAGCTCAATGCATTCAGTGTCTATTCCTTTGAGCAATTGCAACAGGTAGCTGACCTTGCCGCCCAAGGTCTAAATGAGCTCAATGAAGAATTTGATTGAGAAAGAGCTGCCACTGCCACCGCTATTGCCAAACTTCAGAATTAGGTGAATGAGCTGTCCTCTCCCAAACCTGATGCTCTGCCTTCTCCTCCTGCTGATGATCTGGTGGACAGAGAGCAGAGAATCTGGGAAGCCATCCAGGAATTACGTGCTTCCACTTGTAGTCAAGGACTTCCTACTGAAATGCCTCAACCTGATCCTCAGGTTCTTGCGCTTACCGCTCAAGTCGCTGAGCTACAGCAGGAAGTCGCTGCTTTACGTGAAGAAGTGACGGCTGCTGCTAGTCCACGTGGGGTTAACAAGGAAGATGGATGTTGTCCTGGTTTGGATGGGGCTCCTCAAATCCACTGCGCTAGGGAGTTGATTGCCCTAGCTAATGAGGTGGACCATTTGAAACGAGAACAGACTGAGTTGGACAGGGACGTACAGGAGATGAATGAGCTGATTGACTCGGTAAACAACAGGTTTGCCCCTTGCCTATCAGTAGGGCCATCCCTTACTTTGTGACTGGCTGAACTCTCCACAGTTGTCACTACCCAAGGACAACACCTAGATGTGACTGAACAACAGACCACTCTAGCCAACACTACGGGTGCCAGAACCACCGAGACTCTGACAACCCTTGAAGAAAGCGTTTGACAACTGTGGGCTAGACAACCCCCCTCCGAATCTGAAGCTGAGTTCTCCCTGCGCATAAATGTACTTGACAGCAACAATGGTGATCCAACTCCTGAGGCACACTTCAAGCCTGCTTTTAAGCAAGTGTTTGATCCTAAAACCTCAACTATTGCAGCCTTCTTAACTATTTACAAGACTGCTATGAGACGAGCATCAGATGAAGTCAAGAAAGAACATATTCTGACTTGCCTACACCCAACCTGTCAAGAGGTAGTTGTACCCAAGATGCCTTCCATTGAGACCTGGGAGGACATGAAACAGCTCCTGATTGACAAGTTTGGTGGTGATCTTAGCCTGGAGGTGAAAAAGGATGCTTTCATGCACATATCCTTCAAGCCCAAAGAGACATTAGCTGAATTTGCAGACAGATTTTACATGGAGGGACAACAGTTAATAACAAGCAGACAATTGACGGCGCATGAAGCGTATATGGCCTGCGCCCAAGCCCTCAAGGTGAATCAACTCCTATGCCTTCATTTCAAGGCCCACAAGGCTATGCTGTCCTCCATGAAAAGTATAAAGACACTGCTCCAAGATATGCATCTTACCCATTCTGGGCAGTCATTTGGGAAAGTCATGCCACTTTTAACTCTGGCTCCTCTTCTTGCGGCCCTTGTATCCTCACTATGAACTCCCAGACTCCTCCTCAACGTCAGGGTTGCCACAACTATGGTCAGATAGGCCACCACTCTTGTGTCTGCACCAATCCGCGGGTTGAAGGAGCTGATCCCAAGGATCATTAGGGAAAAGAACAGTCAACCTAGAGGCGGAGATGCTCCCGGTTGACAATTCTTCCCAGTCTCCTCCTACACCCCTGCCTGCTACTGACACTGAGCATGCTGATGATAAAGCACCTCCTATCCTCCTCCTGTTCCATGACATTTCTGACAATTATGATGTAGATGAATCTGATGTTGAAGACCATGATGCATACAGGTATTCTGTTCTTGCTGTCCCTGAGACTATTGCCGTTCCCTACAAGCTGCAATCTGGGAAGACTACAACAACCACCAAGCCCTCATCCGAGGCCAAGGAAGTTGTCTCCTGCCCTTATCTTACTCATGCAAAACGGTCCCCTGTATTAGTGGAATCATCAGAGGAAGCCGTTGAAGTTGCAGACGCCGTTTTCAAGAATGTATCTGTCTCACTCCCTCTCCAAACTGTATATAAGGAGTATCTGGGACTACAATGCATGATTGAGTAATGGGACAAGGAACTAGCTGAGGAACAGGATATCTTGGCTGTTCTTCCACCCTTTGGACGCGCCACCACCCAAAGTAGAGATATCTATCCAAAAGGTCAAGATCAAAGCTGTCCTGGATACTGGTTCTCATGTCAATGTTGTTTCTCCTAAACTGGTGAAGAAACTTAAGCTGGACCCTGATCTCAACTACCATCAATCCTATGGCACCACTGGTCTCTCCATGAGTCGCGCCATTGGTGCTTACTCTGCCTTACCAATGCAGTTTGGTAAACTCCTGTTGGCTGCGCCGGCTGTTGTTCTAGAAAATGAGAGCTATGACCTTTTGGTTGGTACCCAGTTCCTTTGGGAATATAACAGGATCATCAACCTAAAGGATGGTTATCTTTCTATCCTAGGGTACAAAGTCCCTCTGATCTTTGAGGAACCCATCAAAGTTCCTGGTAAACAGTTGAAGACATGTACTCTGGAGTACCCCACTGGAGTTTTCACCCTAAAGTACCAAACCCATTCCACCAACATGAAGTGTCCTCTCATGGCTTGTCCTGCAACTGAGGGAATCCCTCTCATGGCCACGTCTGCTACCACCATCCCCCCAGGCTCTCAGGCTATCCTAGACTCCCAGATATCATATGAAATACCTGAACGGACTTTCTTAGAGCTGTACTCCCCTCCTTTGCTGGGGCGTAATGAGCCTTACCTTTGTCCTGGAATTCTAGACGTTTCCCACAAGGATACTGTTCAATTACTAGTTGCCAACCTTACCGCTTCCTATGACAGTATCCAGAGGACAGGTTGTTGGTTACAGAAAGTTGTTAAATGCTCCTGACGTCTTGTCTCTTCACCCCTTTGGAACGTTTCAAGTCTTTAATCTACCCAAAGACGAGCCTCAAGTCCTATCTCTGTTCACTGCCCAAGACTTCCCTCAGTTTCCCCGGTCCAACAGAAAGAGGTGCTTGATTTACTAGACCAGTTCTCAGACATCTTTGCTAAAGATAGTACTGATTATGGACTAGCCAAAGGTGTGATACATCAGATTGACACAGGAGATGCTCCTCCCTTTTGGGCCAAATCATACTGCCACAGCCAAGTGGAGGATGTGCAGGTTTCAAAGGAGCTCAAACAACTGCTGGATGCTGGATTGCTAGCTCCCTCTCAAAGTCCCTGGGCTTCTCCTCTGCTCATCTTAAAGAAAAAGGATGGTGGACACCAGATTGTGATGGACTATTGAAGGTTGAATTCTCTAACCAAGAAAGATTCCTATCCCTTACTGCACATTGATGACGCCCTTTGACACCTTGGAGGTTCTAAGTTTTTCTCTGCCATGGACTTGGCTTCTGGCTACTGGCAAGTTGACCTCTCTCCTGAAGACTGTCAGAAGGCTGCACTCATCACATCAGAAGGATTGTTTGAGCCTACTTGCATGCCGCAATGCCCCGGCAACTTTCCAGAGGGCCATGGACTCCATCCTGCGGGACTTGAAGTTGTCGTGTGTCTTAGTCTATCTAGATGATATAACAGTCTTCAGTGCAACTTTCACTGATCACCTAGCCCATCTTAAAGAAGTTTTCATAAAGATCCAAGAAGCTGGCCTCAAGTTAAATCCTTCTAAGTGTGCTTTCTTCAAAGAGCGCCTTGAATTCCTGGGCCATGAAGTAACCTAAACAGGAATTTGTCCAATGACCAAGAAGGTTGAAACCATTGAAAAGATGCTTCCGCCCACCAACCTCCAAGAAGTACAAGTCTTCCTGGGCATGATGAGTTACCATAGACAATTAATCCCTGATTTTGCCAATACTAGTGAGCCCCTGGTCCAACTATTGCGTAATATCCCCTTCAAATGGACCGCCAGCCAACAGCAAGCCTTCAAGACTCCAAAACAGAAACTCAAAGAAGCACCCATTTTAGTGTACCCTGATTACAATAAGGAATTTGTCTTGTACACTGATGCTAGTGACCTTGCTATTGGGGCTATCTTGGCTCAATTTGACAACAAAGGTGTGGACCACCCTGTAGCCTATACTTCCCGTGTGCTGAATAAGCATGAGAAGAATTATAGTGTTACAGAGAAGTAATGCCTTGCTGTGCTGCATGCAGTCAAACAATTCCGCCACTACATGTATGGTACCCATTTCACTGTTGTCACTGACCACGCTTTGCTCAAATGGTTACAACAACTTAAGGAGCCTGAAGGACGCTTAGTCTGATGGGCTCTCTGCCTGCAAGGTTATGACTTCACTGTGCTTCATTGCCCTGGGATTCAACATCAGAACGCTGACAGGCTATCCCAAATGCCCATCCTTGCCCTACATCCTGCTGAGGCAGATCACTTGTATGAGCTAATTGGCTACCCTTCTTCCTGGGAAATTGAGACAGAAGAGGTTTGACTTGCCTTGTCCAAGTTGTCTGAAGATACCCTCATACGCGACAACCAACTCTTCAAGAAGGTGCAGGGTCAGTACCTGCCATACATGCATCCCAGTCTTTGTCTCTCTTTGGTGTCACAAGCTCATAAAAAACTGGCCATGGAGGCATAGCCAAAACTTTTGACTGGCTTCAGAAGAATTACTTCTGGGAGAATCTTTGCCTGTTGATCCCAGATGTTATAGCTAGTTGCCATGACTGCCAACTCCAGAGGCCCTGAGCTGTTTCTCACAAGTTCAAATTGATTCCCCCTCAACATGCATTCATACTATTAGCATTGATGCTGTAGGATCTCTCCCCTGCTCTTGCTCTGGATGCTGCTTTATCCTGGTTGCTGTTTACTACTTCATCAAGTGGGTAGAAGCTCGCCCTACTAAAGACATCACTGCTAAGACTACTGCTGCCTTCCTGCTGCAAGATTTTTTCTACCGCCATGGCTGTCCTCAAGTGCTGTTGTCAGACAACGGAACCAACTTCAATGCCAAACTTGTAACCTCTGTTGTTGAAGCTCTAGGAACTCACCAGTCTTTCTCTGCCCTCTATAATCCTTCCACTAATGGGGCAGTTGAGTGTGCCAACTTGACACTGGTTTCTATCATGAGGAAACTCACCTACTCTGACGCTGCCAATTGGGATCTATACTTACCTGCTGCACTCTTTGCCTATTGTCTGAGCAAGCATTGGGTCACAGGGTACTCCCCCTTTGCCATGTTGTATGGGCGTGAAGCCACCACTCCATTGCTCTTGGGGGTTCCTCTCCTCTTATAAGGCCCTGAACCCTGACGACCACATCAAAGACTTAGTCAACCACATCATTGATATACAGGCCACTGCCTACACTTCCACATATAAGACTAAGATGCTCAAGCTCTCTCCTGATAACGCTGGGCGCTCCCCCTTGCCTGATTTTGCTGTTAGTGACCATGTCCTGTACTATCAACACTGTGTGGGTGGGCGCGCGCACAAACTGGACTCCCTATGGATTAGTCCTTTAGAGGTGACTTTCAAACAAGGATCTGAGTACACTGTAAAGCTCCTCTCCAGTGGTTGCCCTTTTGCTCGTGTACACACCAAGTTTCTCTGCAAGTATCACCCCCCAAAGGCCAATCTAGAGGGGGGCAATGCCGTGAATAACAGCATTCATCATGTTTTGATTTTGCCTTTGTTGGGCCATTTTGAGGATGAATCTCTTGCTTTTGCGTTTGATTCTCAAAATGAACTGGCTTCTGCTTCAGGAAGTATGATTGTTTGGTTTCCTGACTCTGCGCAACTCACTTGCCCCACTCATGCTTGTGGCAAGTGATCCTACCGTCCTGGTAGTGTTTTGTGGTATTCCTAACCACTATATATTCCATTTCACATTCACCAATAAAATTTAAGTTCTATTCACATTTTTGTCTTTGTGTCTTCTGTACTTCTGCGCCTCTCTCTAGCCACAACTAGTAGAGATTATTCTTTCAGGGCCGCAAGGTAAACACATTTGCCTTCCCTGTCATCTAACCGAGACTTAGTACAAATCCAATCCTAAGGTTAGGATTCCCCGTTGTGTGTCTGTGCCACGCCTCAGAACACAACAATTAATATACTATATGGGGAATGCCACAAGGGGGTGGCATAGTGGGAAGTTCCATGTAAGGTTTGGAGCCAAGGAATAACTTGTGGGGGAATCAGTAAGTCAAATTGGCAACGCTCCTAATTAGGATGAAGTACCCGCCATTTGATATTGTCATCATATTAAACCATAACATTAGATATGTCAAGGGGCAGCTCATCAAGCGCCCCCTGTGTATCATAAGATACGTTAGCAGGCAAGGCTGGAAACTTGGTTGCAACACCCCCCTTTCCCCCTGCTTGTCGTTAGACACCAGGACTGGAGTTTGTGGAAGGTCTGGGAAAGCCCACAAAAACAACTGTTGTGTGGGGATGGCACAACAGGGGCACAAGCAATCATGGTGAAGCTTCTTGGTGTTTCCTTGGGCATCTTCAAGTTGATAGGTATGATTGTCATAGACAGCGGCTATCTTGAAGGGCCCTAGGTAGTTGGGTTCCAACTTGGCAGAATTGGGGTTGAGGGTGTAGACGGGGTCACCTACAATGTACCTAGCTTTGAGGTGCTTTGTCCCTCCTGAAATCTGCTTGTGTTCAATTTCCTGGGCCTTGGCACGCCATTGATCTAGGGATGGGGTTGTTGTTAGGGGTGGCTTCTCAGAGACCTTGGACCGTAGCTTTCCCTGTTTAACTCCTGTCAGACTGTCAGGCGTCCCAAAGGCTAGGGTACTGGGGCTGAACCCCATGCCCTGGTTGATCCTTGCTTTAAGGATGAGTAGAGCGGTGGGCAGGTGTTCAGTCCATGCGGTGTTGGGGTGCTCCTGCGAGAGCTTGGCAATCAGTTGAACCAGTGCCATTTAACTGTTCCACGCGTCCATTGGTTTGAGGATGGTAGGGGGTCGTAACTATACATTGGAGCGCATTCTTGGTGCAGTATGCTCTCATGACATGCCCAACTAGTTTGGGACCGCCATCTGTGATGAGATGTTTTGGTTGCCCAAAGCAGGCCATAATTTCTTTGCCAATAAAGTGGGTGATGGTGGTGGCGGTGTGGTTGGTTGTTGCCCAGGCCACTGGCCAACAAGTATAATAGTTGATGGCAGTGTTAATGTACTTCTTTCTCAGTCTGTCTTTGGGGAGTGGCCCCACAATGTTGAGGGCCCACTGTTTGAAGGGTTCCATGGCCTCAATGGGCAGGACAGACTTGGGGGTGCAGGTTCAGACGTGTTCTTCTCGCACAACACGCACATTTTGAGGAGGTCCAAGATGTCTTGACGCATGCACGGCCACCAAAACTTACATTTCATGATCTTGAAGAGGTTACGCCCTCTGATGTGACCCAGGGTTTGGTGGTAGTGCAATATGGTGTCCCCTTGTTGTGTGGTGGGAATGTAAGGTGTCTTATCACCTGTCTCTGCCTGACAGCAGATGTTACCAGCATTGGTGGTGAATTGGCTTTTGTTGTCCTTCAGCTTGGAGATGGTGACCGAGTTAAGGCTCTTGTAGCAGGTTGCTTCAGGGCAGAGGTAGAGCATGGGTCAATCTGGATCTAGACCATTGTCCCCAGTGATGGACGCTATGTAGAGTTGTGAAAGAGCGTCAGCTGTGACAAGCTCCTTCCCAGGTTTGTACTCAATGCGTAACTGATAAGGGGATAGGCGCTTCACCCAGCCTGCTTGGCGGCGTGTCAGGTGAGACTGTGTGTTGAAGTACTGAAGTGACTTGTGGTCTGTCAGAACGCTGGGTGGGAAGGTTGCACCTTCCAGGTAACAGCGCCACTTCTCAATGCAGTATAATGGCTGCCAATTCTTTATCATGGATGAGGTAGCGTTGTTCCAAGTCAGTAAGATTCCTGGACTCATAGGCCACAGGGAGAAAGACGCCATTGTCAGTTTCTACCCTTAGCACGCCCCCTATGGCCCTGTCAGAGGCATCAGTCTCAAGTTTGTACTGTCAGTTTCAATTGGGGAACTTCAGGACTGGTGCAGTTGTGAGCCTTTACTTCAACGTCTCAAAGGTTTGATCTCTGGCAGGGGTTCAATGGAAGCGCTGTTTGGTATTGAGGAGCTCAGTAAGAGGTGCAATTAGTTCCCCGCAATTTGGGATGAACTTGCGTACATAGGAAACCATGCCCAAGAATGTTTGCACTTGGCCCACATCAGTGGGGGACAGCATGCTAGTGATTGCCTTGATTTTGGCAGGATAGGGCTTTATCCCTTGGGCAGAGATGGTGTGCCCAAGAAATAACAACTCTGACTTGAGAAACTCACATTTGGAGGGTTTAGCTTTTAGCTGGTTTTTCCAAAGGGTGTCGAGGACAGCACAGAAGTGTTGGGGGTGTTTGGTTTGATCTTGACTGAAGACAATGATGTTGTCAAGGTACACAACCACACATTTTTCAATCAGGTCCTCAAATGCTTTGTTCATCAACATGGCAAAGGTGGAGGGAGCGTTGGTCATTCCAAAGTTCATGACACAACACTCAAACAACCCATAGTGTGTGCAGAAGGCAGTTTTTGCCTCATCCCCTGGCGCAATGCAGACCTGGTTGTGCCCTGCAGTGAGATTGATCTTGATAAAGACCTTTGCACCTGCAAGTGTATCAAACAGGTTGCTAATCAGCAACAGGGGTACTTATTCTTAACTGTCACCTCATTTAGGGAGCGGTAGTCTGTGACCAGGCAAAGGGACCCGTCCTTCTTGGCTACAAAGAAGACTGCCATCCCGTATGGAGAGAGCAAGGGGCAAATGAAGCCCTTATCAAGTGCGTCCACAAGGTGCTGGCAGAGGGTTTGATCTTCCTTTGGTGTGAGGCGGTATAATGGTTGTGCCTTGGGTAAGGACCCTTGAAGTTGTACAGCGTGCTGGATCTCCCGGGGAGGAGGTAGTTGTTCAAGTGTCTCACTGAATACATCCTTGTACTCCTTGAGGAGTGCCGCAAGCACTGGTGATGGTGATGATGACAAGGGAGGGACCGCTGGTGGTTCAGCACGGATAACTTTGACTGAACATTGGTTGAAGTCTAGTTTCCCCCCTTGAAATTGTATGAGCCCATCTCTGTTATTCTGACAAACACGGTATTGTGGAGTAACTTGCTCATTTCCACAGGGTAAATCTGAAACCCCACCCCATTTTGGTTGAGGGTGATGACAGAGGTATCCCAGTCAATGTAGGAGCGGTTGTGTTGTAGCCAGTCAAGACCAGCAATCACGTGTGGCTGAGCCTGGCCATGATTGGTCCAGAGAGCTTAACCTAGACGTTCCCCATTTTCACAGAGAAGGGTACCGTCTTGTGGGTGATGGCCACTCTGCAGAAGTCAGCTACTTGTACGGCCTTGAATCTGCTGGGTACTTGGTCTAATTGTTGAGAGTTGGCAAACACCTGGTCCACCATAGTGTGGTTGGCCCTGGTATCTACCAGTAATTTGTGGGTGTTCCCACAGAAATGGAAGGGGTAGGACAAGCGTGTTACTTTATTTGAGGAGTGACTCACTTGTAATACAGGGTTGTCACTGTGGACTTGGAAGACGTCCAGGGTTTTGACTTTGTGAACATTGTAGTCACAGGGATTCTTGGCAAGGAGGGATTGAGAGGATGGGTCAGGTGGGGTTGTAAGGCCTCTTGCCATTACAACCCCCAGGCTTTTCCTGGGTCCTTGATCTGTGCTAGCTGGAGCTCCCCCCTGCAGGGGCGTTTGGTCCCATTTTCCTGTTGACGTGGTTGGCAACAGCCTACTTGACTATGGCCATTGACTGATGTTGTTGTGGTTGGGGTGGAGCATCACTGGTACGGCGGTAGCCGATTGAGGCCTGGCTATTAACCTCCACAATGGCTTTATAGCAGTCATCAATGGAGGTACAGCAACCTACAGGACCCACTTGCAGATATGGGGTTTTAACCCATTAACAATGAGGGTGAGTAACATTGCATTCCTGTTGGTCACGGATTCTGGGGCGGCAGCAAGGGCTTGTTTCCAGGCGGCAAGGTACTCAGGGACAGAACCAGTTTGCTTGATTGCTATAAGAGGAGTTTCCACAACAATGGGAGACAAGGTTTCACTGTAACGGGACTTGGCGGTGTCTCAAAATGCCACCCAGGTAACATCAAGTTCCTGGCTGGCCCAGTTGATGAACCACACAGCGGCAGGCCCCGTGAGGCGCCCCGACGCGGTAGCAACTCATATGGGCTCAGGAACCTGGCAGATGCAAAGGCGGGTTTCAGTGGACTGGAGCTAACTGACAATGTTGGCCCCCTCAACGCCACCAGCAAAGGATTCTAACTGAAGGTTGAGCATGCGTTGGGACAGGTCTGACTGGGGCAGGGTGACACTGGCGTCACACTGCCCAAGGCAGAGCCAATTGTACACGCTGGTGAGAACTAACTGGTCTTGATAGCTGACATACCCTTTGGGGATGTCCCCCTTGGGGATTGGCAGGAAGGTCTCTTGTTGGGGAGTAGCCATACGGCCCGTACTCCGCCTTTTCTTGGGGGTGGATTTTGTTTTAGGTAGGTCAATAACCTACCACTGCTACCACTGTTGCAACTGAACCAATGAGAGTTCAGTACTTGGAATTGGGGAAGACAACAGTCCAATAGAAAGGACAGAATAATAAGAATAAGGTCTCGTTTATTGTAGAATATTTGGATTAATATACTATATGGGGAATGCCACAAGGGGGTGGCATAGTGGGAAGTTCCATGTAAGGTTTGGAGCCAAGGAATAACTTGTGCAGGAATCAGCAAGTCAAATTGGCAATGCTCTTAATTAGGATGAAGTACCCGCCATTTGATGTTGTCATCAGATTAAACCATAACATAAGATACATCAAGGGGCAGCTCATCAAGCGCCCCCTGTGTACTGTAAGATACATTAGCAGGCAAGGCTGGAAACTCAGTTGCAACACACGGCTGAAAACCCCTCTGGTTCCTGAATCAACCAATGATTTGCGTCATGTGGTCTATGAAATTCAAGTCATCCAACATAGATATTTACCTAAAAGATCACCAACAATTCTCAACCTATAAGAATTAACCTACAATGAGAAGGAGTCACCTGACACCCTTCATCTTAATGTACCAATTTGGCATGGAGCTTGACCAGCTCCTGGCGCCAAAACCCTGTGGATTGCACATCCCAAACTCAGCTATCAGTGTTCCAACTGGGAACCAGCTGATCAAACCTGAATTTCTAGGCATCCCTGCCTTTATTTGGTTATCTTTACATTTAATGGGTTTTTTGCCTTAAAACCCATTAAAATGCTTCAAAACTCAAACCAGGTGCCACTGCAGCGCCCCAGCGCCTGATAAAATTTGATAGCAGCGCCTTGGCGCTTCTAAAATTCATTAGGCGGCGCAGCAGTGCTTCTAACCCAATAAATTTGCCAACGCAGCGCTTTTAACCCTAATTCCAGGGGTTTTCCCATGGTTAAACTTAACCAAACTTCTTGACACAGTCAAGTCATTTTAATATAATAAAACCTCATTAATTATATCCTGTATTTATTAATTAATCTTCCTGATTAACTAACCTGTTTTGAGACGCATAGTCTCCAAGATTGATTTGGCCAATCTTGCCTCAATTCTTTTAGTTAGCCTAACCTAACTAAACACCCATATTCTGTTTTTTATTAAACATAGATATCCAGTTTCTAGGAACCTTTCCCTCAAGAATTCCAAAAAAACTATCTATGTAATAAACAGCAAAAACAGAACATCTTTATATTTTGGAGCATTTATTTGGCTAAATACTCAGCAGTGATTGTAGTACTGTCACAAGAGTCCAATTTTTAAAGGGTAGTTGTGTGCGGATGGGAAGTACTTACTTTGGAGGGGTTTCCCTTTTGGCAAACTTTTCACATACCTCACATTGGTCTAGGACTTCTTGAATGTTGCAATATAAAGTTGGCCACCAGGCCTTGTTTTTAAGGAACTCATATAGGTTTTGGCTCTTGGTATTTCCAAGGTCTCTGTGATAATGTAGGATGATGTCTACCCGCTGGTGTGTGAGGATATAGGGTTTAGTAGTGTTGTCAGACATTTTTCTGTGTAGGGTCCTGTATACGTCAGAAATTAGGTGTTTGTTTGATAACTGTTTCCTTTGTTATGTTGGTTGTGCCAGGGGGGAAACCCTTGTCTTTTGTTTTTAGTACTGTAAATTCAGAATCTGAACATAAAAATGCGGGATTGTCAAATCCTTGGTCAAAATTTTGAATCACTTTTGCGGTATAGCCTTTTTTAATTAAATTGTATTCTTTGAGTATTTATTTGAATTTTTAAAAATGCGGGAACTCATAGACACTTTGCAAAGTTCAAGTCAAGCTGCATATTTCTAATGGACAAAATGAATTAACTGGAATCAGATTTGAAGCGTTCAAATCTATTAACCATTTTCATTAAGTTTACTATGTTTTTTGAAATTGCAGGATTGTCAAATCCAAGAACCAAATTTCAAATCACTTTTGAATGCCATTAGTAAAGCCAGATATTAATTGCAGGAACTGGAATCCAAATTTAATGTGCAGTAAGCACACTAGGAAACACCAAGCCAAATCAAGAAGCTCCACCACAACTAAAATCAAATGAAAAATTCAATCTCAATAACCATAATTAGACATAAAAAGCTATTAAACTTTAAAATCATTCAAACCTGGAAAGTATACAATATTATTCACTTCAAATCACAGATATAGAAACTCTGCTACTATTTAAGGCTAAATCAAGAGAAAACAACTACCCACAACTAAACCAATAACTCCAAATAAATACATATTTAATCTAAAATATATTTTTTATTTTATTTTTATGGACCATCAATCACATTCCCAACCCGCTCCTGCACCAGCCTGCAGGGCAGCCTGTCCACAAGGGCGTCCCAGAGGGTCCAAGAACAGACCCAGAACCTAACTTGAAGGGAGTCATGCCAATACACAGGCCTCCCAAGGTGTCATTGGCAGCCAACCACCTCCCGCATCTCAAGCCAGGAACAGTAGCCTCAATCCAAGACAGAAGCCGCTCTCAAGGCCTACAACCAAAGTCTCATACACAAAGGTCACTGGGAACACTGAAGTTACTTACACCTCCACTGTGTACCCAGTTGTCACCTGGCCCCGCACTCTTGACCCAAGAAATGCTACTTCCTGCCCCGCGTCTTTGACACCACCTACGAGCCATTGGCAGCCACTGTTGAGTCATCTGTGCCTGTGATCTATTCCACCATTGATGGCGCCAGCGCAACCAAGCGTGATCCCACCTTCTACACAAAGGTCCCTGTCCACTGTGTCAAGCCTGGTAGCCAGGATGCTGTGGTACCTGCCAAGGGCCGGCGTCGGTTGACAGATAGTGAGTGTGAAGCTCTCCTCAACTGCTTGAACAGGGGAATGGCAGTTTGGGATATTGCATCCCAATTTGGTGTCACAGCCAGATATATTGGCAACATCAACAAAAAGTATGGCAATACCAGGCAAATTGCCAAATTCACCAAGGCTAAGCGGCAGCCAAAACTCTTGCAGCCTGTGCACATTGACACAATCAAGCAGTGGGTAGCCAGGGATTGCCACCTGGACACGCTTGCTATCCAATCAATGCTTGCCACAGAGTTCTGGCTTTCTGTTTCTAAAACCCTTGTTTACAAAACAATGGTTGATTTGGGCTTATCTTGGAAGGTGCTCAGAGTTTCTCTGTACAATAGAAACAGTGAAAAGACCATTGAGGATTGACACATTTATGCTGAGACATATCTGGCACTAAAGGAGACTGGGAATGTCCAGTTCTTTTATATCAACAAATTGTTGTTTTCCTCCTCACTCAGGTCCAGGCATGGGTGGGTCAAGAAGGGGTCCAAGGATGGCGTAGCCCATTGTTCAGCTGTCTGTTCCCAGACCTATTCAATGGTTGCGCTTCTTGGTCCTTGCAGGTTGGATCAATACCAGATGATTAAAGGCTCCCATAACAGCGGGACCTTTCTTGATTTCCCTGAGTTGTCAAGGAGTAACTTCAGATAAATTATAGCAGCACAACCAATGTTATTGTTCTTGATAATGTCGGGCTCCACAAAGTGGATCTGGTTGTGTCCAAGTTCCCCCCATTGACAAGAATAGCCACACCTCCAGCCACTGCCTTGCTGATTGTCCAATGAGACTTCTCTTTCTCCCGCCATACTCCCCATTCCTGAATCCAATTGAGGAGGTGTTTGGTTGGATCAAGAATAAGGTGAAACAAGGCCTTCCTCAGGACACTGAGGACCTATTCAATATTCTTGAGGTCAGCCAATTTGCAATGCCACCCAATGTGGTGGCGGCTTTTTACAAGCACTTGGAATCCTTCCTCCCTAAAGCCCTGGCCTCCAAGCCAATCAGATAAATGGGCACTCTGGTTTAATTTGTTTTTATTTTTATTTATTTTGTTTTTATTAGATCTCAAAAATTATTATTTATATATAATAATTTGACGTTTGATTGTATTATAGACATATAAGAATACATAGAAAAAGTAAGTAAAATTAACTATACTAGGTATGAAGAATATATTTTTATTATAATGCACTAAATATTGTATTGACTGTTGCGCTAACAAATGAATAAATTAAAAAAAGATAGAAATAGAATTTTTTATTTAAATAATTGTTAATTGTTGATTGTACTTTGGCTTTTCTAAGCCACAAATTGGACCTTGTGTGTCATCATATGATCCTTGTTATTTCAGTGCCGCTGTAGCCATACGACACAGCAACCAATGATTTTTATGTATTCCTTACTAATTTTTACTTAGGACGCAGTTCAAGTATATTGAATATGTTTATCAAATCATATTACAAGGGAAAGGTAATTCAAGTTGTAAACAATCATTTGTTTAGAACAATAGTGGAGCAGGCCATATGATGCGGATAAATTCAATTCTCCATGTTTATCTTTGTGATAAATGGACCCGGACTTGACAAGTAGTAAATAAAAACATTTTTAATTCTTTTTTATTTGATGTATTGGCAACTATAACTAATGTCTTTTAATATACTTAGATATATTAATATTATAATTTACATACTAAAATTTAAAATAAAAATTAAATATTAAAATTAAAATATTAATCATAAATCTTAAAAGTTAAATATTTAAGTTTAAATAATCAAAATATAACAGTTTTATTAAATTGTGATTTATTTAATATCAAAATATTTGATATTAAATATATCAATATTAAAGCTTTTAACAGTGAATATTTTAATATTAAAAATAAAAAATAAAATAAAAATTTTAAGTTGCAAGGGAAAATGATTTATTAGGGGAATGCAAATTGCAAGGGGAATGTGTTTATTCCGGGGAATTATACCCCAAAATTAAATTTTCAGCTAATGTATCTAATTGGGACCACATACTCTTCTGTATGTGGTGGATGACTCTGGCACCAATTGCTAGAGGGGTGGCACTCAACACTCTGGTGGTGGCTGAAGTCTTATAAAAGGCAAACAGGTGAGGAAATCAAATAGCAGGTTTTTTTTTCAGGGGGCACATAGTACCTGTATAGAGTTGCCAATGTAAATGAATTATAGAGGACGTGCTTGACTGTCCTGTATCCCCGTGGTGTTTTCTGGCAGTCTAGGGCTACACGGCATATGTCAATCTGTATAGGTACATCTTCTAATTTTTTCACGTTGGCTTTCAGTATGCAGTGGAGCAGGATTCCCAGGTACACCACGACGTAATCCTTTGAGAGGTATATTTTTCTGAGAACATGCACAGTTTTTTGATCTTTTGTACTAACCTATTAATATAGGACGTTTGGTTGAACTTGAAGAGGGTTCTGGGGGCGCCCAACTTGTATCAGCCCCCCAGGCCTTGGCAAACAATATCAATAAAGGCTTAAAATTATTCACGAGGACTGCAGCCCCAACTTTGTTTGATAGAGCTTTAAAAATTTCATTAAAAATTGCAGATTTTAAATATTCATTTCCAATTTGAAAGTCAGTTTTTATTAATTTTTTTGTATTTGTTGATATTTGTGAAGGGGAACCTTTGAACGCTTTCATATATGTATTCATCAAAGTTTAGTTTTATATCCCCGCAAATTTTGTTCATTTCTTTGATTTTAATTGTTGATCCTAGTTCATAGGCTTCCCTTATCCATGGTGAGCACCTTGCGGGTGGTTGATAATCCCTATCTTGAGCTTCACTATTAAAAAATTATTCATATTCTGTTGAATTATTTTATTTATTTGTTTTATAGGGGCCACTAGTGACTGGTAGCCCCCATAAACCCAACTCAGTGTAAAAGCCGCTACTTCTGCAACCTCATCCCCATCCCTGGTGATGACTAAAATAAATATAAGTTAAACATAAAAAACTTACTGATTGTTTCCCCCGTGGCCCCCTCAGCCACAGGCGCCATATTGGCAAACTTCATGAGCGTTGGATGCTCTTCATTAATTTTTCTTAGGCTTAATTTTTTCTTATTTTTCTTGCAACTTGTGCTTCCTCTTGATTTTTCATTTGATAAAGCTTCTGTATTTCTTGATGCGCTTCTGCTTCTTGCTTGTATTTTCATTTTTCATCTGTTTCCATTTTGTTGGTCTCCTCTTTATTGGTGTTGATTTCCTTTTGAATTTCTGTTCCTTCAATTAGTTTTATCTTCTTATTGTTTTCTTTGGCCCCCTGCCAGAACTCCCACAAATTGTAGGCCGTGTTGTTGAATTCAAGACTTGATAAAATAGTTCCCTGTAGATTAAGTAATTTTTTCTTTATTCTTTTCATCTATAATATTTCCCAACTTATCCAGGGCATCTTCTTTTGACTGTATCAGTGGCTGGCCCTTATTACCCAGCTTCCCTGTCACTATTTCCCTGATATTTCTTTCTATCTCAACAAACTTTTAAAGGTGTGCTTCTAATTTGTTGATTAAGTTATAGATTGTTGACATATTGTTCAAATTCCATCAAAAAACTGGTTTTTATAGTACTATATTCAGCGCATACATATTTTTCATCATCATTAATAAATTAAAGACAATAAACATAAATATTGCATTAAATATTGCAATTAGATACCAACTCTTGATATTTTGATATTATGTGCATAACTCAATGCATTTTTTTAATAAAATCCACTGTAAACTTGGCCTTTTCCATTATAATTTAATAAAATGGATTGTGTTTATATTAGGGCCATTAACACTTAGTACAGATATTGAAAATTAGTGCATTTTACAGCCTGTATATTTACCTATTGGTAAAATTCTATAAACTTTTTCAGTTAGATTTTACGAGGTAATAATAATGTAATGTGTTAATAGATTACTGTTTATTGTCATTAATTGGCTAATTTTCTTTGCTGTGGCAATTGTGCATTTTCTGATATTTATGCACTAGTATCTAATTGGTTGGCTTCACATCCAATTGCACAGGCAATAGGAAAACAAGCCAACCAATTGAACACTAGTGCAGAAATATCAGAAAATGCACAATTGCCACAGCAAAGAAAATCAGCCAATTAATGACAATAAACAGTAATCTATTAACACATTACATTATTATTACCTCGTAAAATCTGACTGAAAAGTTTATAGAATTATTACCAATAGGTAAATATAAAGGCTGTAAAATGCACTATGTATCAATATTTTTACTAAGCATTAATGGCTCTCTAATATAAACACAATCAATTTTGATAAATTATGTCTAAACCGCAGGCTCAACCTGCCAGCAAGGTTCCAACCAAGCGGGTTTGTGACCTGCAATCCGATTACCTGGTCACTTGAAGCCAGACCCAGAAGTCAACTTGGATTACCAAATCAATCAACATGAACAAATGATGATCCCTAACAGTGGATACCTTGATTTGGCGCTTGACTCATTAACAGGATCAAGCCACCCCCTCTTTCATCCAGCTGTGTGATCACCAATCATGTTCCTTCTATCCATTGATTCACAATAGCTATATAATCACTATCTCACAATAAAGATTATTATCTATCCTCTAAATATTTTTCCCCTTGTAACTCTGCTAAAACAGCACAGTTACAACATTGGTAGCTCAGGTAGGTTCTCCATCCTACCTTATCTTGAAAAATTCCGCCTGTTGCCTGCACACGCCGCGGCCAACAAATACTCGACAGAATTATGTCTGGCCTCCTGCCCAACTGGACTCTGTACACTCCTGGTATCAATATACCTGATGGTTTTGTTCTCTACCAAAACATGGTGATCCCGTTACCCACCTTCAACGCCCTGTCTGCCCTAGGGTTCTTTCAGGCTCCCTCATCAGCGCCACAACCAGCTGACAAGACCACCATGCCCGCCTACATTGCACAAAGACTTTGCAGCGCCGCCTTGGAACTCTTTGCAGGGGCCAACAACGACAATGCTGCCACATGGATTCAGTCCGCCCAAAGCAAGTTGGCTCAGATGGAGTGCCCACAGCGGTTTTGGATTGCAGAGATTTCCATTTGTCTGACCCATGACGCTGGCACTTGATGCAACAAGTGGCACAAAGAGCACACCAACAAGAACTGGGACACCTTCAAACAGGTCTTCTTGGCGAGATTTGTGCTTAAGGATACAGCACTCATGATCATATGCCAATTAAAGAACCTAACCCAGACAGGCACCGTTAAAGAACTCACCCACACCTACGAGTAACTCTGTCTCCACGCCCCATCTGACATGGCCTTTGACACTCCAGCAACACACCTCATGTACTACAACACTCTCAAGTTGCACGTAATGAGACATGTGAACCTGGACCAAGTTACCAACCTACAAAGCCTGTACAGTGAAGCAGAAAAAGCGGAACAAACCTCCAACGCTCTGCACAAGGCACAGACTGGGAAACGGGAGAGACCCAAGGACTCACATTCAAGTGGGCACTCCTTGCAACCACCTCCTGGAGGTAATGGTAACAACAATAACCACAAACCCACATGATTGAATGGGGATGGGAATGGAAATAACAGCCAATCAAATTGTACCCATTTCCGTATCACCGCTACCCAAGGCAACCAAGATGAGGGAAAAGCCCGGGGAGAGCACTAAGCGAGCCAAGCTCTTCCCACGCAACTCCTGACATGCCCAACAATGAATACCAACCCAAGGACGTGGACCAATGCCCAATGATCCCAGTGCCCTTGGAAGACCCGGTGCTATACACCATCACCAGACATCCCAATAAATTGATGTCTTACCCTTTCCGCTTTTGCAGTTACACAGGCTCAGCACTATTGGACTTGGGCGCAGATCAAACCTTAGTCAACAGCAGCTTTGTGGATAATTTAATCTGGTCACTAATCCTTTGCGGATTAAAAACATGGTCCTGGCTGATAAACATCACATTGCTGTGACAAAAGAAACTTCTCCCTTCTCTGTCATGCTTGAGAACCTCCACTCCACCATCCAAGGTCCCATCATCAACTTCCCTAAGTTTGACATTGTACTGGGACTAGACTGGTTGCGGAGAAACAATCCTCACATAGACTGGGCGACCTCAGTGCTGACCATCAAGCGCAAAGGTGTCAACCACCAAATCTACCCAGACTCTGTAGACCAACTCCTACAAGACCACGTCTTTGTACGCATCACAGAGACCTTGGATGAGAAGGAAAACCTGAAAGCTATTGACTTGGACCCCTGCCAGTATGAAATCATACTCTTCAAGGATCATCAGGACACCTCCACGCCACAAGATTACGACATTGTGGCCCGTCACCCAGAAATCTTTAAGGAAGCGTTACCTGGGCTACCCCCTGAGAAACACATCCAACACTCTATCCAACTCAAGGGGGCCGTACCCAAGGCACACCCCATTTACAGGCTGACCCCATACAAGGACAACACCCTGCGCCTATCTCAAGAAAGCACTGGAAAAAGGACTTATCCGCACCTCACAGTCTCCCTTTGGGGCCGCCGTATTCTTTGTGGCTAAAAAGGACGGTACCTTATGCCTGGTCACAGACTACTGCGCCTTGAACAAAGTCACCATCAAGAATTGTTACCCCTTACCACTAATTGACAATCTCTTTGACGCCTTGGGAGGAGCCTCTGTCTTCTCCAAGATTGACCTAACTGCAGATTACAATCAGATTTGTATCAAGGAGGAAGACATTCCCAAGACAGCCTTCTGCACCAAGTACGGTTTCTACAAATGCGTGGTACTCAACTTTGACATGACCAATGCCCTGTCCACCTTTGTAACCTTCATGAACAAAGTCTTTGCGCCACACATAGGCAAACACGCACTAGTATACCTGGACAATATCATTGTCTACAGCCCCTCAGTAGAGCAGCATCACAAGGACCTGGAGGAAGTCTTTGCAACCCTGGCACAACATAAACTGTTGGCCAAGCCCTCTAAATGCCAGTTCTTCTGGGAGCAACTACCCTTCTTGGGACACATAGTCTCAAGGGACGGCATCAAGCCCAACAGTCAGAATATACAAGCCATCTGCAAAATGACACCTCCCAAGGACAAGTCAGAACTACACAACTTCTTGGGAATGGTGGCCTATGTACAACGTTTCATACCTGACTGCAGTGTCTTGACTGCCCCCTTGTCTGCCATAACAGGCGCCAAGTCCAAGTTTGTATGGACCCCCCAACGCAACCTCTGTTTCAGACGTCTCAAGGAAAAGCTCACAACAGCACCCATATTACAATACCCCAAACAAGACGGATAATACCAGATGGAAACCGACACTTCAGGTGAATCCATTGGGGGAGTACTACAAATCAAGAGTAGTGATGGTGATTTCCTGCCCATAGCCTACGAGTTGCGCAAATTGACAGATGGCAAGTGTTGATACCCAATCCACGACAAAGAACTGTTGGCCATTGTACACTGCCTAGTCAAATGGCGCTGTTACCTGGAATGGCAGGAAGAATTCACAGCACTAACCAATCATAAGTCACTCATCTATTTCAAGACACAAGCAAACCTGTCACGTTGCCAAGCGCAATGGATGGAAATCTTAGAAAGGTTTAACATGCTCATCCAATATAAGCCTGGGGCCAAACTTGCCATGGCAGACGCCCTGTCCCACCTGTATGTCCGCGCTTCTAGGGGAGAGAATGGGCTCAACCCAGACTGGCTTCTCCTAGTGCTCTGTACAAAAGACAAAGGGTTCCCCGCAGGAACAAACAATATCATCAGAGAAACGGTCATTGAGAATGAGCACCTCTTTGCTGACGTATACGGGACTCTTCACAGAAAGATGTCGGATGGCACAACCATTCCCTACATTCCCACACATCAATGAGTCAATACCATTCTTTGCTACCACAGAGATCTTGGACATACTAAGAGCCAAAATCTATATGAATTCCTAAAACATAAAGCCTGGTGGCCAACCTTATACTGCAATGTCCAGGAAGTGCTAGAACAGTGCAAGGTCTGCAAAAAGTTTACCAGAAGCAAAACCCTGCCAAAATCTGTACTCCCCATTCAAACCCAACTACTGTTCAAGGTATGGGCTCTGGACATTGCGGCCCCATGCCAGGAAAGCACAACAACAAAAAATACATCATCACAGCCATCAATTTTGCAACAAGGTGGCCAGTAGCCCAATCGGTGAAATTGCACACCAGTAACAACATCCAATGATTCATTGGCAAAGAAATAATCAGTAAGTTTGGAAATCCAGAACTCCTGATAAACAATGGGGGCAAATAATTGACCTCCAAAAACACCAACGTGTACCTCGCCAAAAACGGGGTCAAACACACCATCACAACACCATACCATCCACAGGCCAGTGGACATGTAGAGCGGCTTAATGGTAGCCTCGTGCAAGCCCTAGCCAAACTCACCGCTGGGAGACCTGAAGACTGGTATAAGCAGCTACCAACTGCATTACTTGTGTGCCAAACCCAAGTGAACAGATCCACAGGGAAAAGCCCGTTTGAACTGGTATACGGCACACAGCCTAATATCATTCAAGCATTGGCAGGACCCAAACTGGTAATTCCAAGTCAAGTCCCCCCTTACTCTGATCCTCAAGTAATAGAGGCCAACAGCAAACAAGCAACCAAAGAAAAGGAACACTTACAAAAGACCTTCATCTCCATCTGTCAAAGACATGAAGTTGGGGACAAAGTCTGGGTCATGAATGTCGGCAAAAGAAAACTACAAACCAAAAAAGTAGGGCCAGCAATAATCCTAAAGGTAAACAGCAATAACACTTACCTTGTGCAAGGGCTCAGGAAACGTAAGCAAGACAAGAAAGTGTTACACCGCAACCACCTACTACCTTGTAAAGCAAGACAGAAGCAACAAGAAGCTGCACTGCCTGCCACCAAACAACAACTGGTTCAATATGGCGCCCGGGCTCCTGACAACCTCCCCAACAACCTGCCTCCTGAGGAGGCCAACTTTCAGCCGGGTGTGTGTGTGTGTCAAAACCGCAGGCTGGACCCGCCAGCAAGGTTTTAACCAAGCAGGTTTGTGACCCGCAATCCAATTACCCGGTCACCTGAAGCCAGACCCGGAAGTCAACTTGGATTATCAAATCAATCAACATAAACAAATGATGATCCCTCACTGTGGATACCTTGATTTGGCGCTTGACTCATTAACAGGATCAAGCCACCCCCTCTTCCATCCAGCTGTGTGATCACCAATCATGTTCCTTCTATCCATTGATTCACAATAGCTATATAATAACTATCTCACAATAAAGATTATTATCTATCCCCTAAATATTTTTCCCCTTGTAACTCTGCTAAAACAGCACAGTTACAACAATTACAATGAAAAAAGGCCAAGTTTACAATGTATTTTATTAAACTAAATACATTGAGTTATGCACATAATATCAAAATATCAAGAGTTGACGTCTAATTGCAATATTTTAATGCAATATTTACTTTTATTGTCTTCAATTTATTAATGATGATGAAAAATATGTATGCTAATAATCTTAAGCTATTTGTAAAATGTACAACATTGTATTAATTATGAGAAATGTTGCTAATGTAAAAAGAAAGTATTATTAATTGTAAATTGAAAGAGAGATATCAATTTTAATAAGTTATCACAAAGAAAAGATTTATTTACTAATCAAAGGACGGGAATGGGCAGAATGGATGTCGCCTTCATCTGCGCCTGTAAAAGGGGCAGCATAAGAGATAGTGGGGAGGGAATGGGTGGTGGCTTGGGAGTCAGGGTTGGAAGGCAGGTGGCTTGATGAGGGGTCGGGGAGGCAGGGTTTGTTGACTGGGAAGGGGCAACAAGAGCAGTTTGTTTCAATTGCTCAAATTCTTCTTCTGTCACATATACTGGCTTGACAAAACGGATGGACTAGCGTGGGGGGAGATGGGGTCCTTTCTGGACTTATCACTATCACTTGCGTAGAAGATGGTGAGATCAAATAAGTCTTGGACGGACGCGGAAGGGAAAAGCTCATACCCCTTATCAATCTGTGTGCATAGTTTGTTGTAGGTGGCAGGCTTCAAGCGCCTGAGGGCGGAACCAAAATTGTAGAGACATACATCTGTAAGATGCATGTTGGCATAGTTGATGGGGTAGGACCAGCAGGTATGCCCCGCAGCCCTGATTTCTTGGGTAGCCCATTCCCACTGCTCCATCTCTGCACTCAGTACAACTGTGTGCACGGTGTTTTGTGAGGCCCACTCCTCCAGCATGGTCTTGAGCTCCGTCTTGTAGGCATACCCATCTGCGGTGTTTGATATTGCCGAGTAATAATTGACGCCCAATGGGGAAACTGCCAATAAAACCCTGACAAAACAATACAAGATTGGGCCGCACTTGTACATGTCAGATTGGATGCGCTTCTCTCCAAAGTCTTGGATACTGGCCAAGATCTTGGCGTATGATAGGAAGATGATGTCATTACGGGCCCTCATTGCCCTCCCTTTAATAAAATTAATAATGGTTGCATTTTATGGGTTGGTATCCACCAAAATGGGGCCACCAAGAACCTGATTGTATAGGATTCTGGCGGCAACCACAACTCTGTGCATCCATGAATTCACTGTTCTTTTGTTGGTGAAGATGCCGTGGAGTCCCAACTGGAGACGTACCTGGACCAGGGGCATCCGCGGGTCATGCTCCATAATAGCCATCATGAGGGGGTGGGCTTTTTCACCTTCAGTCAATGAACAGGCACCAGTTGGGGTCTTCTTGGTAGGGGGGCCACAGTTGGCGTGGGCTTGCAGGGTTGCAGCCACAGTGGACTTTGCAAAACCCATTTTGGCTGCAATTTCCCTGATGGACATAAGCTTCCCTTGCTTTTCAACCATTTTAAGAACAATGTCCAGGTTGATCAATTTTCTTCTGTATCTTACAGGCTGATTGGCTGGGGGAGGGACGTGTCTATCTTGGGAACTGGTCAATGCCATCTATTTGTCTGTTTCAGGGTTCTAGGCTCTCTGGGTGACCCCATGGCTAAAATGGCTGGTTCTGGATGCCATTGCTGATAAGGGATTTGGGTTGACAGCTGCCTGTGCATGGTGGGCAAACAAAACCATGCTGGAAGTTGCAGGGGAAAGAACAGACTCCTGTGTGGCGCTTGCAGAGGGGCCTGCAGGTTGGGAGTGGCCATAGACAGAGGCTTTATTTTTAAGAGACCCAGTGTAGCCCTGCATAATTTTGTCAAGGCCAGGGAACAGCTCATTGACTTGGTTGTTGTTGAAAGAAGACATAATAAAAATTGAATTATAATTTTAAACTCAAGAAGAGGAATGTATATTTTAGTCAATTTTATTGTTATATATGTCAATTTTGTGAATATTACAATCTAAATTTTAGCCGACCTAAAATGGAATAGGGTAATTTTTGAGAATGCCTATGATTCCTAAAATAATTTGCACAAATCCACTCTAGATCCTTTAGCATCCTTTTTGAGACACCCATAAATTATATTTATTTCAAATTCATTACAATTATGATTTGAAACTTGGTTCTTGGATTTGACAATCCCAGAATTTCAGATTCATTAATTTTCATATGATGTCTATGATTTGTTTGACATACAGGAAATCTCAAATTGTACATTAAATTCCTACATTTATGATTCATGTATCCCGCATTTGTTTGTTGGGTTTTGTCTTTTGTTAGTTCAGTTATCTGCTCAAGAGATTCAAAATTTACCAATTTAAATAAACCAAAAAAGTCAAATTAAATGGTTAATTATATTAAATATTTTAATTATCCCTCAGCTGAGTTGCCCACAAAAGTGATTTGAAATTTGGACCAAGGATTTGACAATCCCGCATTTTTACGTTCAGGTTCTGAATTTACAGTACTAAGAGAGGCCAGTCTGGGTTAAGCCCATTTCCCCCTCTTGTGACACGGACATATAGGCGTGAGAGGGCGTCTGCCATGGCAAGCTAGGGACCAGGTTTGTACTATATGAGCATGTTGAACCTCTCCAAGAGCTCTATCCAGTGGGCTTGGCGGCAAGACAGATTCACTTGAGTTTTGAAATATATGAGCAGCTTGTGGTCAGTTAATGCTGTATATTCTTCCTGCCGTTCTAGGTAACAGCGCCATTTGACTAGACAGTGCACAATAGCCAACAGTTCCTTGTCATGGATAGGGTATTGACACTCACCATCTGTCAACTTTTGTGATTCATAGGCTATGTGCAGGAAGTCCCCATCACTATTTTTGATTAATAAGAATCCCCTAATGGATGCATCTGAGGCGTTGGTTTCCATTTGGTATTCCCTGTCACGTTTGGGGTATTGCAGGATGAGAGCTGTTGTGAGCTTCTCTTTGAGGCGTCTAAAACAGAGGTCACGTTGGGGGGTCCACACAAACTTGGATTTGGCGCCTGTTATGGCGGATAAGAGAGCAGTCAAAACGCCACAGTCGGGTATGAAGCAGCGTACATAGGCCACCATCACCAAGAAGGTGCAGAGTTCCAACTTATCCTTGGGTGGCGGGATCTTGAATATGGCCTGTATCTTTGACTGTCAGGGTTGATGCTGTCCTTTGAGACTATGTGTCCAGGAAGGGTAATTGCTTGCAGAAGAACTGGCACTTGGAGGTTTTGGCCAACAGTTTGTGTTGTGCCAAGGTAGCAAAGACTGCCTCGAGGTCTTTGTGGTGCTGTTCCACCAAGGGGCTGTAGACAATGATGTTGTCCAGGTAAACTAGGGCATGCTTGTCAATGTGTTGCGCAAATACCTCATTCATGAAGGTCACAAAGGTGGACGGGGCATTTGTCATGCCAAAGTTGAGCACCACACATTTGTATGAGCCGTATTTAGTGCAGAAGGCTGTTTTGGGAATGTCTTCTTCCTTAATAAAAATCTGGTTGTAGCCTGCAGTCAGATCAATATTGGAGAAGACTGTGGCTCCTCCTAAGGTGTCAATGAGATATTCAATCAGTGGTAGTGGATAACAGTTCTTGATGGTAACTTTATTTAGGGCTCTATAGTCTGTAGACAGACGTAAGGTACCGTCCTTCTTGGCCAAAAAAAACACAGTGACCCAAAAGGAGACTGTGAGGGGCAGATAAGTCCTTTCTCCAACGCCTCCTTGAGATAGGCGTATAGGGCGCCATCTTTGTTTGGGATCAGCCTGTAGATAGGGCGTGCTTTGTGGACAGTCCCTTTGAGTTGGATGGAGTGTTTGATGTGTTTCTCAGGGGGCAGCCTGGGTAGCGCTTCCTTGAAGATTTCTGGATGGCGGGCCACAATTTTGCAATCCTGAGGCGTGGAGGTATCCTGGTGATCTTTGAACTGTATGATCTTGTACTGGCAGGAGTCCCAGTTAATTGCCTTCAGGTTTTCCTTTTTTCCAGGGTCTCTGTGATGCTTACAAAGACGTGATTGCATAGGAGTTGGTCCACAGAGTCAGGGTAAATCTGGTGGTTGCCACCTTCACGCTTGATGGTCAAGACTGAGGTTGCCTAGTCTGCGTGAGGGTTGTTCTTTTGTAACCAGTTTAACCTCAGTACAATGTCAAACCTTGGATAGTCAATGACAGGACCTTGGATGGTGGAGTATAAGTTCTCAATCATGACAGAGAAGGGGGCAGTTTCCTTTGTCACAGCAATGTGGTGTTCATCAGCCAGGATCAGGTTTTTAATCCACAAAGGATTAGTAGTTACCTTGAACTTATCTACAAAGCTGCTGTTGACTAGGGCTTAATCTACACCTGAATCCAGGAGTGCTGAGTCTGTTTAACTGCAAAAACAGAAAGGATAGGACATCAGTTTATTGTGATGTCTGGCAATGGTGTACAGTACTGGGTCCTCCAAGGGTACTTGGATCATTGGACATTGGTCCACATCCTTGGGTTGGTACTCATCATTGGACAAGTTGGGAGTTGTGTGGGGAGAGCTTGGCTCACTTAATGCTCTCCCTGGGCTTTTCCCTCATCTTGATTGCCTTGCGTGGTGGTAATAAGGAAATGGGTACGGTTTGACTGTCCATTGTTTCCATCCCATGTCTGTTTGAGCTTGTGGGGTTATGGTTGGAGTTATTCCTGTTGTTTCCAGGGGGTGGTCAAGTGGATTGCCCGCCTGTGTGGGAATCATTGGGTCTCTTTTGTTTTCCCGTTTGTGCCTTATGAAGGGCGTTGGAGGTTTGTTCTGCTTTCTCTACTTTGCAGTACAGGCTTTGTAGGTTGGTCACTTGATCCAGGTTTACATGTCTCATCACATGCGGCTTGAGGACGGTTTAGTACAGAGGTGTGTGACTGGGGTGTCAAAGGCCATATTGGATGGTGCATGAAGTCAGAGTTCCTTGTAGGCAAGGGTGAGTTCCTTCACAGTGCCTGTCTGGGTTAGGTTCTTTACTTGGCGTATGATCATGAGCGCTATATCCTTAAGCACAAATCTTGCCAAGAAGTCTTGCTTGGAGGTATCCCAGTTCTTGTTGGCATGTTCCTTGTGCCACTTGTCACACCAGGTGCCAGCATCATGGGTCAGGTGGATGGAGATTTCTGCAATCCAAAATTGCTGTGGGTATTCCATCTGGGCCAGCTTGCTCTGGGCAGACTGGATTCATGTGGCAGCGTTTTTGTTGTTGGCCCCGGCAAAAGGTTCCAAGGCGGCGCTCTGTAGTCTTTGAGCTACGTAGGCGGGCATGGTGTTTTTGTTGGTTGGCCATGGAATAGAAGAGGGAGCCTGAAAGAGCCCTCATGCAGACATGGCATTGAAGGAAGGTAGTGGGATCACCGTGTTCTGGTACAGGACAAAGCCATCAGGTATCTTGGCACCAGGGGTGTACAGAGTCCAGTCAGGTGGGAGGCCAGATATAATTCTGTCAAGAATTTGTTGGCTGCAGCGCGTGCGGGCAACAGTCAGAATTTTTCAAGATAAGGTAGGATGGAGAACCTACCTGTGCTGCCAATGTTGTAACTGTGCTGTTTTAGCAGAGTTACAAGGGGAAACTTTTTTAGAAGCTAGATAATAATCTTTATTGTGAGATAGTGATTATATAGTCAATGTGAATCAAGGATAACAGGAACATGATTGGTGATCACACGGCTGGATGGTGAAGGGGGTGGCCTGATAATGGTAATAAGTCAAGTGCCAAAACAAGGTATCCACCATAAAGGATCATCATCTGTTCATGTTGTTGGATTTGGTAATTTGTGTTGACTTCCTAGTCTGGCTTCAAGTGGCTGGGTAATTGGATTGCGGGTCACAAACCTGCTTGTTTGGAACCTTGCTGGTGGGTTGAGCCTGCTGTTTCAACATAAGTATCATCATTAAATGACATATAAAAATAGCACATGAAGTGGTCAAGAAGACTTGGTAATGGTTAAATAACCAATGCTATTGGGAAGGGATGTTACTCTCTTTACAACAAACCTTAGACACATGCCTCACCTTCAAATCCCATACAGATCCTAATTCTAGATTTAAACATGAGATACCTTCTCCTTCTTTTCCTTTCCATGTGATTAGCATTGATCTTATAGGACCACTACCTACTGCAATAGGAGGACACAAGTATATTCTGATTGTGATAGACCATTTAACAAAATGGGTAGAGGCTAAATCCTCCTCAAGTGTATCTTCTAAGTCTGTTGATTCCTTCCTCTTCAAAACATGTTCTCTTGCCATGGAAGCCCTAATGTATTTCTATCTGAAAATGGTTTAAACTTTGCCTCTAAAGTGATAGCCAATTTTTTTGGTACCTATCAGACTTTTGCGGCACCCTATCAGCCAGCAACTAACAGAGATGTATAATAAGCTAATAGCACTTTGATTTATATCTTAAGAAAGATGAACTCCTCTGATCCCTTATACTGGCCTCATTACATAGATAGTGCATTATTTTTTTATTGTATCAGCTATCATCAAATCATAAAAATGGCTTCTTTTAAGGCCCTCTATGTCATGGCCAGCATTGGTCATATACCAAGGTGCTGAGGGGGAGCTTAAGCCATCAGTGTAATGTGTCACAAGGGCCCAATAGAGGAAATGAGCAGAATGGGTTAGGTAAAGCAATCACATAGCTAAGGGATGATATGCACCAAAGTTGGGAACAACAACTTTAGCCAGGCTGAGGATAGTGAGTATGACTACCCCAGCTCTACTGTGAATGTAGGGCTGTGAAAGGGGTGGAGCAGGGGAGTCATAGGGAATGCCAGCCATTCCAGGGTCTGGACCTGGCTGGTAGTCCATGAGTGTAGGTCTAGGGTGGTATTCTAGTCTTCTAGTCTGACTTCTGCTCAAGTGGTGTATAAATTAAAATCCTAATAAAGCAAACAAAACTGATAGATTCATTCACTTTATTTGACGTTGTCTGCACTTGATTTAAGTGTGGGGAAGTGGGTTTTATACCATTCATCTGTTCTACCTTGGAACACACTATTTCCTACTCCTTGTGAACTTTTGGTGTCCCAAATCTTGGGTACTGGCTTCTGAGAGGTAGTGAAATGTGGCTTGGGAAGTGAGGATTAGAATTTGGGTGACTTGGTCTGGACAGGGGAGTTCTGTTGGCAGCTGGTAGATAATTGGCTGGAATTTTTAGTCTGGGATTTTGTTTGGTTGGGTGATGAGTCAATTTCTTCCTCAGGTTTGGGTTTGACTACAGGAATTTCTGAATCTTGCAGCTCAACTGAGGTTCTCTTAAAACCAATTTATTGGCTGTGTTATCAGCAACCCAAGTGGCTGAAAAATTATTCACTAGCACCTCAGTGCAATTGGTGGGGTTGGAAGCAGAAGTAACAGGAATCAATTTTGATGAAGATCTACTGGTTGCATTCTGCAGCAGATCTGATTGAGCACAGCATTGGGTGCTCCCAGCCCAATTGTAGCATTGGGACTGAGTGCCCTAATGCCAATGGGAGCCGCAAGCTCCCCTGGGCCAGTATTAATACTGGCACCAGGTCAGGACCCGTCCTGGGGGCAGTTCAAACTGCCCAAATAGGCCATGGCAGTTTGAACCGCCTCACGCCTGCCCTGGTGGGTGGTTGGGGGTTTGGATCCCCCAGCGCGCTTTTGCTTGGTGGCCTGATGTGGGGGTTTAAACCCTGTACCAGGCGCTGTTAAGCAGGCCCTTACACTCTATGGACTAGAACCTGTTGTATCCACTACTTGACCCCCATTATCTTGTCTTATGGTTATAATTCTCCTGAAGTAGGAATGAGATTGCTGTCTAATGAATTATTACACTTACAAGCTACCACAGCAGATGCCCTGTTTACTACCACTAATTGAGAATCAACTTCTGGAAATAAAACACGTCCTGATCTCCCAGTTTTTTTCCTTGTGAGTACAGTTTTATTCTATCATTGCTAAACCAGGATAGGAAGCCATAAATTGTCTACCAATTGATCCAGTCCTTACAAGGTTATTCATTGAATATATCAAGAATAATCCATTTCTGCCAAAGATACTGGAATATTAGTAAACCAAGTCCATGGGAGATTCTTATAAGCGTATACTCCCCTGCGTCAAGAGCTTGAAGGGGACATTGTTGGCAACTACGTCTCAACTGAGTCTACTTGTGACCGTACAGCTTTCACTTTTAGTGTTTAGCCAAATAAATGATCCAAGATATTAAAAGTTCTTTTGTTTTTGGTTGTTTATTTAATATGAATAGGTTTGTCTGGAATTCTTTATGAAAAGATTTTGGGATGAAAACTTGTATCTATTTTGAATAAATGAAGGGAATATATATTTTTAGTTAGGCCATAATAACTGGCAAGATTGAGGCAAGATTGGCCAAATCAATATTAAGGTCTAGGTGTATTGTACACAGTTTATTTAACCCCAAAGGTTGAGTAAACTATACCTACAGGAATGAGTAATGAGGATTTAATCATTGAGCCAAAATGGATGTGACTATGTCAAGTAAAGACTTGACGTCTTTGAGTCAAATTAATTAACCATGTGTGAGATTAGGCTGATTGACCACAAATAATCAGGCTAATTATTGCATGCAGATCTTATCAGTTACACACCATATTATCACTAGATTATCATTCTTATATGTGTAGTGGTTATACACTGTATAATCACTGGTTTATTATAATAGATATAGCAATTATATGCTGTATAATTGTACGTCTATTATAATTGATATAACAATTATACGGTGTATAAACACTTGCCGCTATAGTTATTAGTGTAAATTCAGAACCTGAACGTAAAAATGCAGGATTGTCAAATCCTTGGTCCAAATTTTGAATCACTTTTTTGGGCAACTCAGCTGAGTGATAAACAAAATATTTAATAAAATTAACCATTTAATTCAACTTTTTTTGGTTTATTTAAATTGGCAAATTTTTATCCCTTGAGCAGATAGCTCAACTAACAAAAGACAAAATTCAGCAAACAAATGCAGGATACATGAATCATAAATGTAGGATTCTAACGTACAATTTGAGATTTCCTGTATGTCTAACAAATCATAGGCATCATGAAAAAACTTAATTAATCTGAAATTGTGGGATTGTCAAATCCAAGAACCAAGTTTCAAATCATAATTGCAGTGAATTTGAAATAAATATAATTTATGGATGTCTCAAAAAGGATGCTAAAGGATCTAGAGTGGATTTGTGCTGATTCTTTTAGGAAGCGCAGGCATTCTAAAAAATCACCCTATTCCAGTTTAGGACGGCTAAAATTTAGATTTTAATATTCACCAACTTACCATATTTAACAATAAAATTCACTAAAATATACATTCCTCTTCTTAATTTTTGTTTTTTAATAAAAATTTATTATGAATTCTTCCAATAACAACCAAGTCAACGAGCTGTTCCCTGGCCTTGAAAAAGTCATGCAGGGCTACGCTGGGTCTCTTAACAATAAAGCTTCTGTCTATGGCCACTCCCAACCCACAGGCCCCTTGCAAGCACCACCCAGGAGTCTGTTCTTTCTCTGTTGTCTTCCAGCATGGCCCTGTTTGTCCACCATGTACAGGCAGCTGCCAACCTAAATCCCTTATCAACAATGGCATCCAGAACCAGTCATTTGAGCCATGGGGTCACCCAGAGAGCCCATAATCCCAAAACAGCCAATCAGATGGCATTGACCAGTTCCAAAGATGAACACATCCCTCCCCCAGCCAATCAGCCTGCAAGAAACAGAAGAAAATTTATCACTCCAGATATTGTTCTTGGAATGGTTGGAAAGCAAGGGATGCTTATGTCCCTCAGGGAAATTGCGCCGTGATGGGTTTTGCAAAGTCCACTGTGGCTGTAACCCTGCAAGCCCACGCTAATTGTGGCCCCCTACCAAGAAGACCCCAACTGGTGCCTGTTCTTTGACTGAAGGTGAAAAAGCCCACCCCCTCATGATGGCTATTATGGAGTGTGACCTGCAGATGCCCCTGATCCAGGTCCATCTCCAACTGGGACTCTCCAGTATTTTCACCAATAAGAGAACATTGAATTTGTGGATGCACAGAGTTGTAGTTGCCACCAGACTCTTATCTAATCAGGTTCTCAGTGGCATCAGTTTTGTGGATGCCAACCCCTATGATTCTGCTGTTATCAATTTTATCAAAGGGAAATTAATTAGAGCCCATAATGACATCATTTTTTCATAAGCCAAGATTTTGGCAAGTATTCAAGACTTTGGGGAAAAGCGCATCCATATATGACCTATTCAAGCGTGGGCCAATCCTGTATCAATTTGTTGGGGTTTTATTGGCAGTTTCCCCATTGGGTATCAATCATTACTCTGTGTTGTCAAACACAGCAGATGGGTATGCCTACCAGACAGAGCTCAAGGTCATGCTGGAGAAGTGGGCTACCCAAAACGCCGCGCACACAGTTGTACTGAGTGCAGAGATGGAGCAGCGTGAATGGGCAACCCAAGAAATCAGGGCTGCAGAGCATACCTGTTAGTCCTACCCCAACAACCATGCTGGCATGAATCTTGCAGATGTATGTCTCTACAATTTTGGTTCCACTCTCAGGCACTTAAAGCTTGCCTCATACAATGAACTGTGCACCCAAATTGATAAGGGTTATGAGCTTTTCCTGTCCATATTTTCCAGGATTTATCTGATCTTGTCATATTCTATACAAGTGTGTAGTGATAAGTCCAGAAAGGACTCCTGTCCCCCCACGCCAATCCATCTGTTTCACCAAGCCTGCATATGTGACAGAAGACAAATTTGAACAATTGAAGCAATCAGCTCTTGCTGCCTCTTCCCAGTCAAAAAACCCTGCCTCCCCAACCCCTCATCAAGCCACCCACCTTCCAACCCTGACTCCCAAACCACCAGTCATTCCCTTCCCATAACCTCTGATGCTGTCCCTTCCACAGGCACAGATGATGGCAATGCTCATTCCATCCAGTCCCTCCCCTTCTCATCCTTTGATCAGTAAAATAAAACTTTTTTTTTGGGATAACTTATTAAAGTTGATATTATTTCATTTGATGTATAATTAATAACATATTCTTTTTACATTATCAACATTTCCTATAATTAATACAATGTTGTATTTTTTATGAATAACATAAAATTATTTGCATAAATATTTTTTGTTATCAATAATTAATTAAGAACCACAAATGTAAATATTGCATTAGAATATTGTAATTATACATCAACTCTTGATATTTAAATATTATGTGCATAACTCAATGCATTCTGTATAATAAATTTCATTGTAAACAAGACCTTTTTCATTGTAATTTATATAAATGAACTGTTTATATCAGAGAGCCATTAACACTTAGTAGAAATATTGATACATAGTGCATTTTACAGCCTGTATATTTACCTATTGGTAATAATTCTGTAAACTTTTCAGTCAGATTTTGTGAGGTAATAATAATGTAATGGGCTAATAAATTAATGTTTATTGTCATTAATTGGCTGATTTTTTTTCTGTGGCAATAGTGCATTTTCTGATATTTACGCACTAGTATCCAATTGGTTGGCTTCACATCCAATCACACAGGCAATAGGAAATCAAGTCGCCACACTGACAGCATCCGGTCTCAGGGTGGCAACTTGATTTCCTATTGCCTGTGCAATTGGATGTGAAACCAACCAATTGGATACTAGTGCATAAATATCAGAAAATGCACTATTGCCACAGTGTTGTAAATTATGCAGCCTGGGTGCTGATTTCTACAAATAGTTAGTCTACTACTTCTTTATCTTAATACTATACCTGTTGTGGTATAGTGACAGCCTGGGTAAGGACAGAAGAATATAAGAAGATAAATAAGACAAAACTGGTATTTATTTAGATAGTATTGCACTTATATAGTGTGAGGCAAGGGAATTGCCACCAGAGGCAGGGAGGCACAGACAGAAGGACTTCCCAAATGGAGGAGAGTGGAGTGGCACAGCTAAAAGTCCTGCGCAAGAGAACAACTGCTTCCTTGCATTTTTCCTTAAGGAGGTAGATATAAATAACTTTGTTGTTCTATTTATAATCCTGGAAGTAAAGCCTGTGCCTTGTGCGCATTCAAAAGGCAAATCAAACACCCGTTTTTGGGGCGTTTTAAACGTCTTTATCACTAGTAGAATCAGGATGTAATAGCGCAATTGCGCAATTGTTCTGTTGCTCAATTCCTAGATGGACAACTTAATGTCTAATCCATTTAATCTGCGACATTTCCCTCCACTGGATTAGACAACAGGGTCTTGAATGGCTTGGCGTCTCTAGGTAGCGGCTATAGTGTTGGGGTCAATTCACATGTCTCGTTAGGTGGGGGTTTGTTGCTCAATTCTTGGTCATTGGCTTTGTGGATCTGTAGGCAACCAGTTGTGTTTCTTGGCTGTCATTCTGGTGGTAGAACAGTTGGTGCAGTACTGGAAGAGTCTTGTCAGTCTCCAATAAACGCCTTGTTCTTTCATTCTTATTCCTCATACTTTTGTGCAACACTATTGCAAACAGGACAACAACCCATGGAAATTTTTAATTAGGCTTTTGTTTTTTTGGGTTGTTGTCCTCATTGGGGCTTACTCTTGGTTACTAGGAGCAGCACACATATACTGAGTGTGTACTCTAGTGATCAATTGCCCAGAATGGGGCTCCTTAAGGGTGTAGGAGTCGGGGCCAGTCTTCTGGATAACTTGAACTGGGCCTTGCCAAAGGGAGGCAAGTTTGGATTTGCGGCTGTATCCTCTATTACTGAAGAAGTAGACTGAGTCTCCTCCCAGGTAAGTGGGTAAGGCAGGGCATTTGGATGTAGTTTGTTCTAGGTCCTGCAACTTATGGTTTAAGTTTACGGTGTAGGCCTCTGATTGCAAGCAAATAAGAGTTTGAACCAGATTGTTGAGGCACGCCTCTGGGGACACAGCCAGTCTGGGCTTTAACAAGGAATATACTAAAGGGGGAAGTCCTGGTTGCCAGCCGTAGAGCAGTTGGAAGGGTGGCTTGTCAGTGGCCTGATGGTACCCAATGTTATATGCAAAGGTGGACTCAGGCAGGAAGGTATCCCATTCAGTCTCATGTTGATGACTGATCTTCTGGAGTATCTGGACCAGGCTCCCATTAGTGCGCTCTACCATGCCATTTGTCTGTGGCTGATAAGGAGTGGATAGTGTCCCACAGATTCCCATCAGTTGGTTGAGGCGGGGATGATATAACTGGTGAAGTTGGTACCATTGTCTGTCAGCAGGATCTGGGGCAACCATGTTTGTATATGATATTCTCCAGGATGAACAGGGCTGTCACCAGTGCAGATTAGTTGGGAATTTCCTTGGCCTCTACCCATTTAGTCAGATGGTCACCCGCCACAATGATGAACTTGTTGCAACTGTTGGTAGCTGGAAGGGGGCCCACTACGTCAATAGCTACAGTGTGGAAGGCAAACCCAGGGCGTACCAGTCTGTGTTGAAACTTGGCAACTTTAGGCCTCTCAATGTTGCAGTCATGACAAGTTGGCTAGCGTACCCACTATGTCAGTGTGCATTCCTTCCCAGTAACAGTGCTGCTGTAGCAGAGCTAACGTCTTCTGTATGCCATCATGGCCAGTAGTCTTGTGAGCGGTCACCACTGAGTCCATGCATAGGGATGGGCATATGTAGGGTAGCAAGAGTCTCCACAAAGCATCAGGAGTTGTCCCTTAGAGACCTTGGTATCAACAGTTAGCTTCTTGATAGCTCTCTGTATCTCTACCGGCTCCCCCCCACAAAGAAGGATCCTCCATAAGCTTGTCATAGAGAATGTCAGCCATGGGGGATACTAAGACAACAGTGGGAAGGCGGGAGAGACAGTCAAAATTCTGGTGAGCTGCCCAGCTTAATGAATGATTTCTTAGTCATAAGCCTGAAGTTTAATAGCCCAGCACGCCAGACGTCCTTTTGGGTCCTTGAGGGTCTTTAGCCATTAAAAGGAGGCATGGTCTGTTACAACTGTGAAATGTACCCCATGGAGATAGACTCTGAATTGTTGGTAGGAGTATATCACAGCCAGACACTCTTGTTTGGTGACAGTGTAGTTCCTCTTGTGAACATTAAGTGTACGTGAGCAGTATCCAACAGGGTGTTCAAGTCTGTTGGAGTCTAGTTGGGAGAGAACAACCCCAATTGCTGTCAGACTAGCATATGTATGAACCACAAACAGCTTGGCAAAGTCAGGGTAGGCCAGCACAGGAGCTGCAGTCAGTGTTTCTTTGAGAGCATTGAAGGCCAATTGCAATGCTGGGCTCCAGAAGAATTCCTTATCAGCTTGGAGGAGTTGAAAAAGGGGGTCAACCAGGGATGCAAAGTTAGGGATGAAGCGGCGGTAGTACCCAATCATCTTCAGGAAGACCTGCACGTCCTGCTTATTAGCTGGGATCTGCATTTGCTCAATGGCTTCCACCTTCAGAGGTACAGAAAGGAGTCCATCTTGGCTAATGATGAGCCCCAAGAACTCAAGGTGCTCCTTGAAGAAGTTGCACTTGCGTGGCTTGAGCTTGAGATTAGCTGCAAGTAACCTCCGGAAGACTTCCTCCAAGTGTTTTAGGTGATCATTAAAGGTTTTGGAGAACACATTAATGTCATCCAGGTAGACTAAGACATTGGTGAGTTTGAGGTTGCCCATCACTGCATCCATAGCCCATTGGAAGGTAGCTGGGGCATTGGACAGACCTTGAGGCATCCTTGTGGGTTGGAATAGCCCTTGATCAGTGATGATTGCACATTTTTCTTGATCAGCAGGGGATAGGTCAATTTTACAGTACCTACTGATAAGGTCCATGGCGCTGAAGAACTTGGCGCCACCCAGTTGGTCCAAGGTATTGTCAATACAAGGGAGGGGACATGAATCCTTCAGGTAACAGCATTCAGTTGACAGTTGTCAATCACCACACAGCTGCTGCCATCCTTTTTTTTGACAATCAGGAGAGGGGAAGCCCAAGGGCTTTTACTGGGGACCAGTAAGCCAGATACCAATAGCTTCTGAAGCTCCTCGTTAGCCACGGCATGTTTGGCTTGACTGCGTCATATAAGTCTGGAGCGGATAGGTGGACTGCCTTGGGTGTCAATATGATGAGCAGCATCTGCAGCCTTGCCCAGGTCATAATTGTCCTTGGCAAACACATCCTTATACTGGGCAAAGAGATCCATAGCTTGATCTTTATGTTCTTTGGAGAGGCTGGATAGAGAGTCACGGCTTATGACTGATAGCACCAGTGGTTGCTCACAGGGTAGACCCAACTAAGAGAAGTCTGCAAAGGGGGCGGTCTCTTGTAGGTTGTCATGCTCTTACAGCCATATATAAGCCAGAAGTTGGTGTTTGGAGACAACCATAGCTTCAAAACTCATGTTGGACAAGAGTATGAGTACCTCCTTCTCACTTGGCATGAGGATGCCTGGTGCAACCCATGGTTCTAGTCTGGAGGCATTAGGAATTCCAAAGATTTCCCCATGAGTGCCAACTGGTAGAGCCAGCAAGAGACCCATATTATGGATCACCTGAGCGCCAGGTGGGATAGTCACATTACAGGAGGCATAGACTGGAATACCCTTGGATTCCCCAATTGAGAGAGGTAGCACCTTGACCTTCTTACTATGCAGTGTATAAGCAACTGAAAGCTCTTCATTGGTGTACTCCAGATTGATGTAGTGCAGACGTTTGAACACTTCTTTCAGAGGTTCCAAGTGTTTGTTATAGATGCAAGAGAAGACTTTAATGTCATCCAGATAGACCAGGGCACATGAGGGCTTGAGGTCCCCCATCACAGCATCCATAGCTTTTTGGAAGGTGGCTGGGGCATTAGAGAGACCCTGAGGCATCCTGGTAGGTTAGAACAGCCTTTAGTTGGCAAGGATGACACAATTCTCTGGTTCATCTGGAGGGAGATCAATCTGCCAGTAGCCAGGTATCAGGTCCATGGCCAAGAAGAACTTGGATATGGGGACCCAGTAGACAAGATCTTCTGGCATTCTCATAGTGCAAGAATCCAATGTTTCTGATTGAGAGGCAAAGCCAACAAGCAGAGGGGCATCAGAAGGCTCTGTTTTAAAGGAACAACAAGTGCCAGGGTCAGGAACAGGCTTGTCAGGGGGAGAGGAATGGGGGGAGAGGAGGGAGGTGAAACCACAAATGCAGCCAAGGATTTCTCCTTGTCCTGGCTGCTTAGTAGTTTTTTGAGTGATCCTCATTGTACTCCTCAATGCCAGAATCATCAGTGATTTCTTCCTTGCTCTGACTAGCTTGAGGATTAGTTGCTTCAGAACCATAAGGAGTGATGGATGAATTGCTATCAGGTTCCCAGGGAGACTCCAGGGTGCCTGCTGAAGGTGCAATGAAGGAGACATCCTCTTCATTGCTTCTGTGACAGTGGTGGTAGTCAGGAAGGGGCAATGTAGTATGGATCTTCTGAGAGGGAGAAATAAAAGCTTTAGCATTACCATGCAATCCCATTAGAGTATCAGGGGTACTAATTGCTGAGGCATCTTCAAGGTGCTTGCTTAGTTGGACTGAAGAGAGTCAAGGAGAGCACATTGAGCATCTAACTCATCTAGCCACTCATTCTTTTCCTGAAAGGCCAGAACTAATTCCTCTTCCAGAAACCCCATCTGTCTCTCTTGAGCCTTTATAGTATCCTGAAGAGCAGAGAATCTCATGGTGCAGCTATTATGAATGTCTTCCAGCTCAGGAGTTTTCTGTTGATGATCATAGAACTCCAGGGCAATATGCTGATTCATCTGGGTGGGTACCAAGGAAGAAAGTACATGTTCTATCTTGCTCATCCATAGAGCCATTCCAGAGTGGGAGTGAACAGCTTCTGATACATTTTGAGAAAGGTTTTGGGGGCCAGAGCAGGGGCCAGAGCAGCTATCTGTTTGGAGGGTTCCAGAATTAAGGGAGATTTTATTGGGAGGACAACCAGAAGGAGAAGGAGAAGAATATTGACAGCATACTTCCTTCACCAAGGCAGGCTCCAAGGAGCAGGAGACGCAGTTCATGCCAGTTGCTTCAGCCATGGGTTCAGGCTGGATTGATATCAAGGAGGTAAGGACTTTTTCAATAGAGTTCATCCAGGAGATCATACTTGATTGGGAGCTGGCAATTTCCAAAAGTTGTTGGCAGTTAGGCAACCACTGGCTTAGTCTTGGTTGATCATAGGAAGAGCCATGGAGTCTACCAGATAGAGAGCCAGAAGCAGTGAAGGTTGATCCTGGAGTGGGTTGGGCAGAAGGAGCCACAGGTATAGGCAAGGACATCTCTCCCTCCACAAAAACAGGGCTGCAGGGGCAGGAAGAGAGGAAGCTGTGGTTTGCAGAAGCCATGAGCGCCAATGTCGTAAATTATGCAGCCTGGGTGCTGATTTCTACAAATAGTTAGTCTACTACTTCTTTATCTTAATACTATACCTGTTGTGGTATAGTGACAGCCTGGGTAAGGACAGAATAATATAAGAAGATAAATAAGACAAAACTGGTATTTATTTAGAAAGTATTGCACTTATATAGTGTGAGGCGGGGGAATTTCCACCAGAGGCAGGGAGGCACAGACAGAAGGACTTCCCAAATGGAGGAGAGTGGAGTGGCACAGCTAAAAGTCCCGCGCAAGAGAACAACTGCTTCCTTGCGGCTTTCCTTAAGGAGGTAGATATAAATAACTTTGTTGTTCTATTTATAATCCAGGAAGTAAAGCCTGTGCCTTGTGCACATTCAAAAGGCAAATCAAACACCCGTTTTTGGGGCGTTTTAAACGTCTTTATCATTAGTAGAATCAGGATGCAATAGCGCAATTGTGCAATTGTTCTGCTGCTCAATTCCTAGATGGACAACTTAATGTCTAATCCATTTAATCTGCAACACACAGCAAAGAAAATCAGCCAATTAATGGTAATAAACAGTAATTTATTAACCCATTACATTATTATTACCTCACAAAATCTGACTGAAAAGTTTACAGAATTATTATCAATAGGTAAATATACAGGCTGTAAAATGCACTATTTATCAATATTTGTACTAAGCATTAATGGCTCTCTAATATACACAGTTCATTTATATAAATTACAATGAAAAAGGCCATGTTTACAATGAAATTTATTATACAGAATGCATTGAGTTATGCACATAATATCTAAATATCAAGAGTTGAATCTAATTACAATATTCTAATGCAATATTTACATTTATGGTCTTTAATTTATTAATGATGATGAAAAATATTTATGCTTTGAAGGTAGTACTATAAAAACCAGTTTTTTAATGTAATTCAAACAAAATGTCAAATATCTACAGCCTTATCAACAAATTAGAGCCAGCCCTCCAAACGGTGGTTGAGCTTGAACATAACATAAGTGAAATTGTGGTAAATCAACTGGGAAATGAGGGAAGGGCCTTGGTCCATCAAAACAAACCCGCAAAAAATAGCCTGTGAACAATAGTCAACAAAGAACACAAGAAAATAATTTTGAATCTTTAAAAGGAAATACTCAAGCGGTTAGATTTCAAAAGTGAAAGTTACAAATTTTTGGAATTCATGAAAGCCAACAGAAGGAATACTCAAAAAATCAAATTGATTGAAGGAAATGAAAGCTCAAAAGAAAATAACACAAATGAAGCTGAAACCAATCAAATGGAAGCAGATGAAAATGAAGCACAATCAAGAAGCAGAAGCGCCTCAAGAAACAATGAAAATTCAACTAATAAAAATCAAGAGGAAGCACAAGTTGCACAGAAATTAAGGAAAATCAAACCCAGAAAAACAAATGAAGAGCAGCCAACACACATGAAGTTTGCTGAAGGGGCGCCTGTGGCTGAGGGGTTGCAGGGAAACACTCAGTAAGTTTTTTAATGCTTTACTTATATTTACTTTAGTTATAACTAGGAATGGGGACAAGGTTGCAGAAGTGCAGCTTTCACGCCAAGTTGGTTTTGTGGGGGTTAACAATCACTGGTAGCCCCTGTAAAGCAAATAAAGAAAAATCAAACAAATAAAATAATTCAAATTAATATCAATAATTTTTCAAATATAGAAGCAAAAGTCAGTGAATATTTACCACCCGTGGGGTGCTTGCTGTGGATTAGGGAAGCATACAAAATAGAAGCAAATATCAACTTCAAAGTGATGACTGAAATTTGCAGGGATATCAAAATAAACTTTGATGAATATATTTATGAAATTATACAACAATTTCCCTTTTCAAATATCAATGAATATGAAAAAGACCTAGTAAAAACCGACTTTCAAATAGGAAATGAATATATTAAAACTGAAATTTTTAATGAATTATTCAAAGCATTATCAAATAAAGTCAGGGACACAGTCCTTGTGAATACGTTTAAATCTTTATTCATTTTGTTTGTGGAGGTATGAGGGGCGGATACAAGTCGGGCGCCTTCTGTTACAATATTCAAATTCAGTCAAAAATCCTATATAAACAGATTAGTGCAAGTGTACAAGAAATTGTGCATGTTCTCCAAAAAATATACCTCACAAAGGATTCACATTGCAGTATACCTAGGAATCCTACTACATTGCATATTAAAAATGAACATCAAAAAGTTGGAGGATGTACCTATACAACTCAATATATGCTTCTTAGCACTAGAACACCAGAAGACACCACATGGGTATAGGACAGTTGAGCATGTCCTGTATGAATCCTTTGCATTGGCATTGTTGTATGAGTACTACATGCCTCCCAAAAAGAATCTGCTGATCAATTTGCTTACCTGTCTCCCCTTTATTAAGCATTTAGCAACCACCGGGGTGCAGGGCGCCACCCCTCTAGCAATCACATCCAGGGTTGTCCACCACATACAGAAGAGTACATAGATCTAATTAGATGCATTAGCTGAAAATTTGATTTTGGGGTATAATTCCCCAGAATAATCACACTCAATTTGCAATTTGCATCTCCCCAATAAATTATATTCCCTTGCAATTTAACTTTTTAATTTTTTATTTTAAATATTAAAATTTAAAATAGTTAATATTTAAATATTAAAATTCTAATATTTAAATATTAATATTTAAATTTTATATTTATCTTTACTATTTAAATTTTAATATTTAAATTATAACATTTAAATTATAATAATAATATATATAAATGTATTAGAAAGCATTAGTTATAGTTGCAAACACATCAAAGAATAAAAAATAATTAAAAATGTTTTTATTTACTAGCTTGTCAAGTACAGGTTCATTTATTACATAGTTAAACAATGAGAACTGAATTTATCTGTGACAAGCACCCTGCTCCACTTATGTTCTAAACAAGTGTTTGTTTAGAACTAGAATTACCTTTCCCTTGTAATATGATTTGATAAATATATTCAATATGCTTGACCTGCATCATAAGTACTAATTAGTAAGAGATACATGAAAATCATTAGTTTTTGTGTCATGTGGCTATAGTGGCACTGAAATATTAAGGATCAGATGATGACTTGCAAGGTCCAGTTTGTGGCTTAAAAAAGCCAAAGTACCAACAATGATTCACAATTATTTAAATAAAATTAATCTATTTCTATCATTTTTTATTTTTTATTTATTAACTATACAGTCAATACACTATTTGGTGGATTGTAATAAAAAATACATAACTCTATATCTATAATAATTAATTTTAATTACATTTTTTACTAATTTGTATATGTCTATAATATAATTCAATGTCATGTTATTATATATAATTAATAATTTTTGAGTCCTAACAAAAACAAAATAAATAAAAAACAAATAAACCCAGAGCACCCATTTATCTGATTGGCTCAGAGGCAAGGGCTTTGGGGAGGAAGGATTCCAAGTGCTCATAGAAAGCAGCCACCACATTGGGTGGCATCACAAATTGGCTAATATCAAAAATATTGAAGAGATCCTTGGTGTCCTGAGGGAGGCCTTTCTTCACCTTATTTTTGATTCACCCAAAGACCTCCTCAATTGAATTCAGGAATGGGGAATATGGTGGGAGGAAGAGGAGTCTCATTGGGCAGTCAGCCAGGCGGTGGTTGGAGGAATGGCTGTTTTTATCTATTGGTAGAAACTCTGACACAACCAAATTCACCTTGTGGAGCCCAACATTATCCAACACAACAATGTTGGTTGTGCCGCTGTAATTAATCTGGAGGTATTCCTTCACGGCTCAGAGAAAATTGAGAAAAGTCCTGCTATTGTGGGAACCCTTGATCATCTGATATTGACCCAACCTGCGAGGACCCAGAAGCGCAACCATGTAATAAGTCTAAGAACAGACAGCTGCACAATGGGCTACACTGTCCTTGGGCCCCTTATCAACCCACCCATGCCTAGACCTGAGTGAGGAGGAAAACAACAATCTGTCAATGTAAAAAAACTGGACATTACCAGTCTTCTTAAGAGCCACATAGGTCTTGGCATAAATGTGTTGATCCTCAATAGTTTTTTGCTGTTTCTATTGTACAGAGAAACTCTGAGGACCTTCCACAAGAAGCCCAAATTAACCATAGTTTTGTAGACAAGGGTTTTGGAAACAGAAAGCCCAAACTCTGTGGCCAGCATTGATTGGACAGCAAGTGAGTCCAGGTGGCAATCCTTTGATACCCACTGCTTGATTGCATCAATGTGCACGGGTTGAAGTAGGTTGGGCTGCTGCTTAGCCTTGGTGGATTCAGCAATTTTCCTGGTTTTGCCGTACTTTTTTAGATGTTGCCAATATATCTGGCTGTGACCCCAAATTGGGACCCAATATCCTGAACTTCCATTCCCACATCCAAGCAGTTGAGGAGAGCTTCACACTCACTATTTGTCAACTGACGCTGGCCCTTGACAGGTACCGCAGCATCCTGGCTTGCAGGCTCAAAACATGGGATGGGGACCTTTATGTAGAAGGTGGGATCATGCTTGGTTGCGCTAGCGCTGTCAATGATGGCATACAATACAGGCACAGATGGCTCTTCAGTGATGGCCAATGGCTCATAGGAAGAATAAAAAACGCGGGTGTAGGAAGTAGCAACTCTTGGATCAAGAGTGCGGGGCCAGGTGACAACTGGGTACACGGTTTAGGTGTATGTACCCTCAGTGTTCCCGGTGACCTTTGCGTATGAGACTTTGGTTGCAGGCCTTGAGAGTGGCTTCTCTCTAGGATTTAAGCTGGTTGTTCTGGCTTGTGGCGCAGGAGGTGGTTGACTGGCAATGACATCTTGGGAGGCTTGTGTGTCAGCACGACTTCCCTTAATTTGTGTACTGAGTCTGTTCTTGGACCCTCTGGGATACCCTTGTGGACAGGCTGCCCCGCAGGCTGGTGCAGGAGCTGGTTGGGAATGCTATTAGCAGTCTATAAAAATAAAATAAAAAATAAATATTTTAGATTAATTATGTATTTATTTGGAGTTATTGGTTTATTTGTGGGTAGTTGTTTTCTCTTGATTTAGTCTTGAATAGTAACAGAATTTCTATATTTGTAATTTGAAGTTTATAATATTGTATCCTTTCCAGGTTTGGATGATTTTAAAGTTTAATCACTTTTTATGTCTAAACATGGTTATTGAGATTAAATTTCATTTGATTTTAGTTTTGGTGGAGCTTCTTTATTTGGGTTGGTGTTTCCTAGTGTGCTTACTGTACATTAAATTTAGATTCCAGTTCCCGCAATTAATATCTGAGTTTACTAGTGGCATTCAAAAGTGATTTGAAATTTGGTTCTTGGATTTGACAATCCCGCAATTTCAAAAAACATAGTAAACTAAATGAAAATGGCTGATGAATTTGAACGCTTCACATCTGATTCCAGTTAATTCATTTTTTCCATTGGAAATGTGCAGTTTGACTTGAAATTTGCAAAGTGTCTACAAGTTCCCTCATTTTTAAAAATTCAAATAAAAAATAACAAAATCAATTTAATTAAAAAAGGCCATCCCGCAAAAGTGATTCAAAATTTGGACCAAGGATTTGACAATCCCGCATTTTTACGTTCAGGTTCTGAATTTACAGTATCAGTGACTGCATGCTGTGTAATCTTCAGATCATCAATTGTATATCTCTCATTCCATCCTACTGGAGGTTGTATCAACTCTGTCCCACCCAGCCTGAAGGGCATATATGATCATATCAAACAAATGATGTGCAAATGGCTAGGAAATACTAAGTTTGGATCAGTATTACATGGTGTATAATTGGTTCCTTATCAGTTTGGGTCAGCATTTTATGGCAGTAATCCACAAGTTGATATTGGATGGAGTCTGTCATTATACAGCATATAACCCCCAATTCAAACCGTCCTATTAATAAGTAGAAGACTTGCCAGCCAGAAAAGGATCACTGATTAAGCCCTATAAATGGAATACCATAATTATACCTTCCAATGTAGGAGGGCTGAACAGAGACAATTTCTAAGCACCAACTAAATACAGCGTAGTTTCCCAGCGCAATAATAGGTGCGTAAGGATACATCCAATTGATAACTGCCAGTATGCTAGCTTAAGGAGAGTGCAGGCTGTAGCTGAAGTGCCATGTACACCTTGCTAAGGCTAGTAGCAGCACACGTGCCAAAGACAGCCAATCAGGATAGGCTCAGCCAGCAAAGATGGACCTATTGTAAAGGTAGTCACTGAGAACTGTCTGAAAGGACATTAACAAGGATTGCTGCAGTATATATTGATACAGACACCTGAAAGAATGATAGCAAGTTCTTAGTTACATCTGGATAGATTGCAGTTGCTGGCTAGATTGTACTCCAGTCCCAATAAATATAATTATCTTCAAAGTTTATTCTATTTTAGTCTGTAGTGCTCTTGAATAGGATTAGGTAGAGTACATTGGCAAGGCTAAAATATATCTGTAGCTTTGAACATACCAGCAATAACCCAAGTTACCCAGCACCGCAGATGCTAATTAATATAATTGCCAAGGGATTAATTAACCAAAAATAACTAAATGTAGACAATGGTGTCTGGGAATTTAGGTTTGATTAGCTGGCTCCTATTTGGAACAATGATAGCTTGGATCTGGGGTATGAAACTCCACAGGGATTTGGCGCTGGGAGCTTAGAATGCTCCATATCAAATCAATACATCAAAACAAAAAATATCATGTGATTACTTTGTATTGTAGATACATTCTCATAGGTTGAAAAATTCAAGGATTTTTTAGGTTAAGGTCCAAATTAAATGAGATTTTTATGTCATAAATCATGTTGCAACTGAGGTTTGAACCTCGCCTGCCAACGTATCTTACAATACACAGGGGGCGCTCAATGAGTTGCCCCTTGACGTATCTAACGTTATGAATCTCTGGTGGCAATGTCAAATGGCGGGAACTTCATCCTAATTAGGAGCGTTGCCAATTTGACCTGCTGATCCCCGCACAAGTTATTCCTTGGCTCTAAACCCTACATGGAACTCCCCACTATGCCACCCCCTTGTGGCTTTCCCCATATAGTATATTAATCACAATATTCTACAATAAACAATACCTTATTCTTATTATTCTGTCTTTTCCTATTGGACTGTTGTCTTCCCCAATTCCAAATACTGAATCCTCATTGGTTCAGTTGCAACAGTGGTAGCAGAGGTAGGTTCTGACCTATTTCAAAAACAAAATTCCCTCCAAGAAAGGACTGAGTACAGGCCACATGGCTACTCCACAACAAGAGATGTTCCTTCCAATCCCCAAGGGGGACATTTCTGAAGGGTGTGTCATCTATCAAGACCAGTTATTTCTCACCAGCGTATACAATTGGCTCCACCTCAGGCAGCGTGACGCTAGCGTCACACCACCACAGTTGGATCTGTCGCAACATATGCTCAACCTTCAACTAGAGTCCTTCACTGGCAGTGTCAAAGGAGCTGACATCGTCAGTTGGCTCCAGTCTACCAAAACTCGTTTTTTATCTGCCAGGTTCCTGAGTCCATGTGGGTTGCCACCGCATCTGGCCGCCTTATGGGGCCTGCCGCCGTGTGGTTCACCAACTGGGCCAGCAAGGAGTTTGACATCACCTGGGCAACATTTTGAGACGCCGCCAAGTCCTGGTAAAGCAAAACTTTCTCCCCCATTATCTTGGGGACTCCCCTCCTAGCCATCAAGAAGACTGGTTCCGTCCCTGAGTATCTTGCCGCGTGGCAACAAGCCCTTGCTGCCGCCCCCAAAGCAGTGACCAATGGGAACACCATGTTGCTCACTCTCATTGTCAATGGGTTAAAACCCCATATTTGCAAGTGGGTTCCCGTAGGCCGCTGAACCTCTATTAACAACTGCTATAAAGCCATCATAGAGGCCAGTAACCAGGCTTTAATGGGCTTCTGCCACATCAACAATACTCCATCCCAACTACGTCTTGCACCTAGCAATGGCCAAAGTCAAGTGGGACGTTGCCAACCTTGACAGCAAGAAGGTACAGCTAAACGCCCCTGCGAGGGGAAGCTCCAGCTAGCGCTAATCAAGTATCAGGGAAGAGCCTGGGGGTTGTAACAACAAGAGGCCCTAAAACCCCAACTGACCCGCTCTCCCAGCCCTTGCTCACAAAGAACTCCTGCAACTACAATCTTCACAAGGTTGAAACCCTAGACATCTTCCAGGTCCATAGCAACAACCCCGTGTTGCAAGTCGCTCATTCTGCAAATAAAGTAACACATTTGTCCTATCCCTTCTGTTTCCGTGGGAACACCCACAAGCTACTGGTAGACATTGGGGCTGATCACACCATGGTAGATCAGACATTTGCTGACTCCCAACAATTAGACTGGGTACCCAGCAGATTCAAAGCAGTACAAGTAGCTGATTCCTGAAGAATTGCCATCACCCACAAGACAGTACCCTTCTCCATAAGAATGGGGAACGTCCAGGTCAAACTCTCTGGACCAATCTTGGCATGCCTCAGCCACAACGTAATTGCTGGCCTTGACTGGCTCCAGCATAACCGCCCTTACATTGACTGGGATATCTCTGTCATCACCCTCAATAGAAATGGGGTGGGTTTTCAGATTTACTCCATGGAAATAAACAAACTACTACATGACACTGTGTTTGTCAGAATGACAGAAACAGGCTCATACAACTTCAAGGGGGGAAACTAGACTTTAACCAATGTTCCGTCAAAGTTATCCATGCAGAACCTTCTGCAGTCCCTCCCTTGTCATCATCACCATCACCAGCACTTGCAGCACTCCTCAAGGAGTACAAGGATGTATTCAGTGAGACACTTGAACAACTACCTCCTCCCTGGGAGATCTAGCACGCTATACAACTTCAAGGATCACTACCTAAAGCGCGACCATTATACCATCTCACACCAAAGGAAGAGAAACCCTCCGCCAGCACCTTGTGGATGCGCTTGATAAGGGATTCATTTGCCCCTCGCTCTCTCCATACAGGGCAGCGGTCTTCTTTGTAGCTAAGAAGGATGGGTCTCTTTGCCTGGTCACAGACTACCGCGCCCTAAATGAGGTGACAGTTAAAAACAAATACCCCCTGCCACTTATTGAAGACCTGTTTGATACACTTGCTGGTGCAAAGGTCTTTAGCAAGATTGATCTCACTGCGGGGTACAACCAGGTCCGCATTGCACCAGGGGATGAGGCAAAAACTGCCTTCTGCACACGCTACAGGTTGTTTGAGTGTCGTGTCATGAACTTTGGAATGACCAACACTCCCTCCACCTTTGCCATGTTGATGAACAAAGCCTTCAAGGAATTGATTGGGAAGTGCGTGGTGGTGTACCTTGACAACATTATTGTCTTCAGTCAAGATCAAATCACACATCTCCAACACCTCTGTGCTGTCCTCAACACCCTTCAGGGAAACCAGCTAAAAGCTAAACCCTCCAAATGTGAGTTTCTCAAGTCAGAGCTGTTATTCCTTGGGCACACCATCTCTGCTCAGGGGATAAAACCCAAACCTGCCAAAATCAAAGCAATCACTAACATGCCACCTCCCACTGATGTGGGCCAAGTGCAAACATTCTTGGGCATGGTTGCCTACGTACGCAAGTTCATCCCCAATTGCAGGGAACTAATTGCACCTCTCACTGAGCTCCTCAATACCAGACAATGCTTCCATTGGACCCCCACCAGAGATAAAGCCTTTGAAACGTTGAAGCAAAGGCTCACAACAGCACCAGTACTGCAGTTCCCCAACCAAAACCGACAGTACAAACTTGAGACTGATGCCTCTGACAGGGCCATAGGGGGCGTGTTAAGGGTAGAAACTGACAATGGCGTCTTCCTCCCCGTAGCGTATGAATCCAGGAAGCTCACCAATGCGGAACAATGTTATCCCATCCATGATAAAGAACTGGCAGCCATTGTACATTGCGTTGAGAAGTGGTGCTGTTACTTGGAAGGTGCGACCTTCCCACCCCGCGTTCTGACAGACCATAAGTCCCTCCAATACTTCAACACACAGTCCCATTTGACACACTGCCAAGCAGGATGGGTTGAACGCCTGTCCCCCTATCAACTACGCATCAAATATAAGCATGGGAAAGAGCTTGTTACAGCCAATGCTCTTTCACAACTCTATGTAGTGTCCATCACTGGAGACAACAGTCTGGACCCTGACTGGCCCATGCTCTATCTGCACCCTGAGGCGACCCGCTACAAGGGCCTTAACTCGGTCACCATCTCCAAACTGAAGGATAACAAAAGTCAATTCACTATTGATGCTGGAAATGTCTGTTGCCGAGCAGAGACAGGCAAGAAGACGCCGTATATTCCCACTACACAACAAGGAGACACCATCTTACACTACCACCAAACCTTGGGTCATATCAGAGGGCACAACCTCTTCAAGATTATGAAACGTAAGGTTTGGTGGCCGCGCATGCGCCAAGACATCTTGGACCTCCTCAAGACATGTGTATTGTGTGAAAAGAATACATCCAAACTGGCACCTCCTAAGTCTTTCCTACCCATTAAGGCTATGGAACCCTTTGAACAGTGGGCCCTCAACATTGTGGGGCCGCTTCCCAAAGACAGACTAGGTAAAAGGTATATTATCACTGCTATCAACTATTTCACGTGTTGGCCAGTAGCCTGGGCCACAACCAATCACACCGCCATCACTGTTACCCACTTTATTGGCAAGGAGATTGTGGCTTGCTTTGGGCAACCCACGCGTCTCATCACAGATGGTGGGCCCAAACTTGTGGGGCATGTTGTGAAGGCATACTGCATCAAGAACGCGCTCCAGCATATTGTAACGACCCCCTACCACCCGCAAGCCAACAAGCGCGTGGAACAGTTAAACGGCTCCCTGGTTCAATTGATTGCCAAGCTCCCACAGGAGCATCCCAACACTGTGTGGACTGAACATCTTCCCACCGCCCTATTGATCCTGCGAGCAAGAATAAACAGGGGCACTGGGTTCAGACCTAACACCCTGGCCTTTGGAACACCTGACGGTCTGACAGGGGTTGAACAGGTGAAACTACAGTCCAAGGTCTCCGACAAACCCCCCTTAGTACCAACTCCCTCCCTGGACCAATGGCATGCCAAAGCCCAGGAGATCAAACACAAGCAGATTGCAGGGGGGACAAAACACCTCAAAGCTAGATACGCCGTAGGTGACCCCATCTACACCCTCAATCCCAATTCTGCCAAACTAGAACCCAACCACCTAGAGCTCTTCAAGGTAGCTGCCGTCTATGACAACCACACCTACCAACTTGAGGATGCCCAGGGAAACACTAAGAAGTTTCACCACAATTGCTTGCGCCTCTGTTGTGCCATCCCCACACAACAGTTGTTTGTGCGGACCTTCCCAGACCTTCTACAGACTCCAGTCCTGGTGTCTGACGACAAGCAGGGGGCAAGGGGGTGTTGCAACCAAGGTTTGAACCTTGCCTGCCAACGTATATTACAATACACAGGGGGCGCTTGATGAGTTGCCCCTTGACGTATCTAACATTATGAGTGAATCTGGTGGCAATGTCAAATGGCGGGAACTTCATCCTAATTAGGAGCATTGCCAATTCAACCTGCTGATCCCTGCACAAGTTATTCCTTGGCTCCAAACCCTACATGGAACTCCCCACTATGCCACCCCCTTATGGCTTTCCTCATATAGTATATTAATCACAATATTCTACAATAAACAATACCTTATTCTTATTATTCTGTCCTTTCCTATTGGACTGTTGCTTCCCCAATCCAAATACTGAATCCTCATTGGTTCAGTTGCAACAATCATGTGATAGAAATCAAGAGTTGTTTTCTGAACCAGAGGCATTTTCAGCCAAATAAGCCCAAATAATATATAAGCAAAAAACAGCAGTATTCTAATAAATATATTCTGTCAAAGTCAACTCCTTCCCCTCATTCTTTTTCAGTTATTATGTTTTCTATATTATTATTTAAAAAAAGCAAATTTTGGAGTCCTTAGAGTAGAAAATGCTGCTGCCAGGAAAGAGTTCCCTGAAGGCTCACTGGAGGAAGCCTGGGAGGGTATTGGGGTTGTTAAGACTTTGCCTAAAGAATTATTAGTTGAAGTAAAAGCAGTGTTTGAGGAGTTATATTTGGATTATTTCTCTAAGGAAGAAACCCCAGAACAAGGAAATCAAGTCTACACCTGGGATTTGTATAACTTGCTAAGAGGGTTTGATGAGATCTTCCATCAGGAAAAGAATGCCACCAACAGATAGATTGAGGTCCTTTATTTGAGAGAAGAGAAAAGCGTGGAAATAATAGTCCAGTGGCATGATGACAACAAAGTATTATCACAGAAAACAGCCTCCTTGGAGGTAAAGCTCTACAAAGCTTTATCCTGGAAAGCTTCTAGTAAAAAGAGTTAGCCAGGAATTGAGAATGGTAACTTCAACTGGATTGACCTGGATCCCTCATACTAATGATGAACCTCTTGGCTTGGTTGAGAGCTTGAGCCTACCCTCTCCAACAACAGACAGACAAACCTATCCGCAGCAGCCATAAAATCTTGATAGTAGTCTTCCTTCCAAATCTGAATCTAGAAGTAACCAATCTTTTGGAAATACAACAAATACAACTATTCCCAAACCTACTGTAGAGAATAACTCAATTCCCCTAGGTATTCCTTCCATTCCCAAAATCCTGCTAAGGCTATAAATACCTATTGCTTAATTAAGCAATAAACTTATCATTTCTTGCTCTACATATATTTCAATTGAGTATTGACCTCATAAACTGTAAATAGCTTATTCTCAGTTTATAATAGTTTATACTGTTGCCAAATCCCAGTTAGTAGATTCTGCTTCTAGGTCCCAGTCATTGTTTTAATATTATAAACATTAGTAGCTGTTAATTCTTCAGAGTGCTAACATCTTATTTCCTACAAAGAGCTGGCACAATATTGATTGTACATTAGTCTATAAACCTGCTGAGATGAATGTATATTAGTCAGTTTATAATAGATGGGTTCATTCACAAAAGAATTTCAGCTGGAACCAGTTGAAGGCTAATTTACTCAATAAAGCTTCCATTTATCTATAGCCAGAAAAAAAAACAGTCAATCATACAACAAAAATAAAGTCAAATACTGAATTATAAAAATGAGATAGAAAACACATGGAACTCATATTCATAACACACTCAATCCAGTCACTTGCTGAAGGATTCTACGTCAAATTTGATAATGAGTGTGTGGCAAATATGATACAAACAGAGAACACATGAGGTTCAGTGACAAAAGTGATTAGCTCAAACACAAAAATGACTCATTTTTTTGAAAATATTGATTATTTTTGGGACTAAAATTGGAAATAGTGGATTTCATGAGTGAATCCATCAAAATTTATTCAGGTAACTACAGCATTATTTTCAATGTATGTACATCTAATTTGGGAATTTATGTCTGAGAGAATGTATCAAAAAGGAGCACTCATTTAAATAAAATTAATTTTCTAGAAATACTTTGCTTTTCTGTTTTTAATAGACTTTTTATTACTTTTTTAGTATGATTTTTTCAAGTGAAGATAACTTTGATGTTGTTGAGGAGAAGTACCAGGAGCTACTCCAAGCTCAGACTGCTGAGCTAAGGAGCGCAACCACTGTGTTTCCTGTGTACACCCAATTTAATGCAAGTTGTGAGAAGGCTGAGTTGTATGTGTCACTAGGCCCATCCACAGGTGGCTTTTCTAATAGCCAATATAGTGCTCCCCAAGAACAGGCCCAACCTGCGCCTGTGCCACATTCCAGAGACTGGGCAACTGTGGACTCCCAATCCAATCCAGCCATCACTTAAGAGTTTGGGCCAATCAGAGAAAGCCCTTCCTAATCCTGGATCCCTTATTCATCAAGCCTGCTAAAAACTTCAAATCATAACCAATGGAATGATAGAGGAGATTGTGAGCCTTAAGCAGAGTGGTGTAAATTTTGCCAAAATAGCCAATTAGCTTTAATTTGCTGAGGCAGTGATTAAGCGTGAGTTCCAAGCCCTCTTGAAGAGAGGTGGTGCAAGCTGGCAAAGTAGCCAAAGAATCAGGTTAACTCTCAGATCAAGGAGGTGTATCCTATAATGTTTGACCTTCTGCAATATGACCCATACCTCCAATTAACTGAAGTCCGTTGCCTTCTTGGGCTCCAGGGCATATTCATTGCCAGCTGTACAGCGCAGACTGGATGCATGGGCTTGTAGTCAGTGTTCTGATTCTGACCAATCAACTGACGAATGAGTTGGACAATGGATCTAATTTTCCCTATGACCCTGTGATTGGCGCCACAATCACCTGCTGCCTGTCCTCTCTTTCCAACAATGTCATATTTGTATATTATTATAAATTGTCATTGCAAGTCCATAATTATGGCACTTTGAGTAAAAATAATGCCCCCAAGGACAAAAAAGGTGTCATTTTTGGCTCCTGGGGATGACATCCAGGAGGACATGGCAGGAAATCTTTGCAACAAAAGATTTGAGGTTTGAAGCTAGCCTTGGGTTAGCCTTCAGGGCAGAATTAAGGGCAGATACCTTAAATTCCTGGAATACAAGATGAAGAATTCCTTTTGGAAAAAGGAAAGTAAAAGGCTTGAAGAATATTAAAGCCAACACAAATGTGGATAAACTTGTATTTATTAGGAGAAATTATTCTACTTAAATAGTAGACAAGGGTTGATGATCACTCATTAGGTAGACAGAGTGGCAGAGGGGATCATGTTGGGGTGAAGTCATACCAGGGTCAGTCAAGGACAGGTATGATATTCTGGGATGAGTGGATATTGTGCCAGACCCATTTACAGAAGGCAATGAATTCCCAAAGTCAAAAGCAAAACTGACCAAATCTTTTCACGTATCACTATTTGAAGGCCATATCAAAATAGAATTAATGACACAATTTACAACATCTCCCCCTCAAGATTGGACACAGGGAGTTGATATTTGCGGAGGAATTCGGACTGAAATTGGGCAAAAGGACGGCTAGATGATAGCAGCTTCACAATATACTTGGCACCCTTCTTGAAGGTGACTTCACAAGGTCCAATCCAGAGGGATTCTAGCTTATAGGCTCTACCTCCAGTACGGTTCTGATAGTAGAGGTCTAAGTTGCCTACTTGAAACTAGGGGAGGGGGTCTTCAAAGCATTGGAAGGCAAGAGCTCTAAAGCCTTGACTTTGTAGGCAGTAGAATATGCTGTAGCTTAAGGTTAATGATGCAATTGGTCAAGTCCTTGACATGGGTTTCAGTGTTGGCAGCACATCAACTTTGATCAGAGCTGGTCCCAAGATTGAGGGGGCTGTGGCTTCACTTATACAGCATGACAAAGGTGGATTGGCCAGTCATTTGATGTCTGCTGAGTTGATAAGCAAAGAGGGAAGCAGGGAGGAACATATCCAAATTGGCAGCATCTAAGAAGGTGAGCTTTCTCATAATGGACACTAGAGAGGAGTTTGCTTGTTCAACAGTCCCATTTGTAGACAGATTGTACGGTGCAGAAAAGGACTGGTGAGTACCCATAGTATAAGAAAGGGGGGCTAGACTAAAAAAGTCTGGATCCCATCCTGGTGGGACCAACCACCAGGATGCCATCCAGTGCAAGACTAGGATAGCTGCTCAAAGGGGCCTCCCAAAGGAGACCGGCTGAGAAAAGGGAGGGAAGTAGGCATCTAGAGCCATAACCAGGGCTCCAATAAGCAACCACAGAGAGCAATCCCAGGTGGGAGGGATATCTGAATCCAAAGTGGGGATTTGGTGCAAGGAGGGTAGAGAGGGAGCTGAGACTGCTGCGGGGAGAGGGTTTGTCAAATCAGAGAAAGGGGGTTGTTAGTCCCCAATTTCTCGGAAGGTGAAAACCCCTCAGGATAAGGAACCAACCAAGGCAACTGGGCAAATGTAGCTAGGATGGTGGTGACCTGGATAATATGGCAGAAGGCATTAGAAAGCAGACCAGGAGTAGAACCAGGCAATTGGGCAATCAGAGCAAGTTTGTCCCAAATACCAGGGCTGGTGGACCAAAACAATAAGAAGATGGGCAAAAATACTATCATGGCTACCTTATATAAAGAAGACAACATGGCACCAGAAAGGGGTTTTCTACCAAAACTTCCAGGTGGATAGTCCATGAGTACTGGGGGAATATCAATAACTTGGACCAAGCTCAGATCCTCTTGTATTGATTCTCAACAGAAAACCACAGGCAGTAGGACAGGCAGGCAAACAGGCAGACAAACCAGACAGAAGTGGGAGGGAAATCAGTGGTGGGAGTCAGGACAATAATCTTTATTAAAAAATAAAACTTCAAAAAACAAAAGGGATTTGCAAAGTCAGGAGTTTTATTCAATAATTGGAATTGGTAAGCAAGGGACCTGACGGCCCATGCTTCCATTATATGCAATTGGGGGTGATAAGGACGGGTTTTTTTAAGAAGTGTTATCAGGTAGCAATCCAAAGGGGAGCCAGTTGAAAATCACTGCCCAATCTTCCTATGGTCTTGGCCCAATAAAATAGGGGCAGCAGGCCCGGATGTAGGGTACAGTTAACCAATTAGCTAGGAACCTTCCAGGGACTCATGGTGACATTACCCCTAATGCCTTCCTCTGACGTCCCAACTGGAGGGCTCCCAAACTCAATTATTTTGGGCCAAGGGACTTCCAGACTGTCAGGATTCCCTTTTTTTATTGCTGCTAGTTATTTTAAGGATCATTAAGACCAGTCACAAGCTTTGATTGGTTCACAAAAAATTTACTCTCATTCAATTTCCTTTCCTTCATTCCCTTGCTCTACTGTTCAATTTTACCTAGATTAATAGTTAATTCATCTTTTTGAAGTTATCTTTATTCAGGAAAATTCTTGAACCCGCTATCTTTTTGCTAATATTAGCAACAATCAATCCAAATTCTTACCTTTTGTATTTTTCAAAGTGGCTTACGCCAGCATTTTGGAGCTTGTTTTTCCGCCTTCTTGCCTGCTCTTCAATCTCCTGTTTGTTTTCTTGCTTTAACTAAAGCATGCCAAGAAGTCTGCTGCTTCCCCAACTCTCCCTTTACCTTCTACTTAACTTTTTTAAGTTAAATGTAGTTAACACCATGTTTTCTCTGCCTCTCTTTGCAACAAAGCTCTCCTAAACACCTTTGATTAGAATCCCCCTCCATAATTTGCTCACCTCAATCCAGATCAGAATAAAAGGCCTGAGTTTGTTCAATATCAACTTAAGTTGAGATTGTTTGACTTGCACCTCAAAAAAGGTACTTGTTAGGTTTTGTGGCTTGTGTTTCTTTTCTAATTTTAGTTTAACTTATTTTTCAATCTTATGATTCCTTTTGACTTTCTATTCCATCAGTTAGGTAGTTTCTATAATAATACACACAATTTGATTATTGATAGTTTTAATCCTCCAACTAGTGGTGAGCAATTCCCTGACTTAGAAATTGATTTTTTGACCAAGTCCTCAGTTATTAAGACTGGGTTCTATTTTATTTTCTTAGGATTAATAAATTGCCTCAGCCCTTATTTTACCTCCTACAAGCTTCTAGGAGCCTTAGTCCAGTTGTTACTACAAACCTTACCTACTTTTTTGTATTTGAATAACATAAATATAAACGGTATTAAAGCTTTGGCTTACAACCATCTTCCCCAAACTATGACACCTTACATTATCTCAACTTCAAATGGCAATATGCCAGAACTAAACTTTTCTTTCTCAACCATACTTTTGTTTGTTTTAGCAGTCACTTTATTTTGCACACTAGCTTTGTCCTTCCTTTTATACCTTATTGCATTTTTATTCTTTAAGAATAAGTCTCCCATTGATAAGGATAATACAGAGAGCATTTCCACCTCCCATAGTCAGACTTTTATACTCAATAACATTTCCAAGTTTAAACAATTATCTAATTTTTCTGATAGCACTTTCAATTTATTAGCTTTCACACAAGCCCACTTCCTTGCATACCCTTTTGAGTTCAACTCAGACTCTCAAAAGGTAATCTACCTTGCTAAGCAGCTAGAGGGTCCTATGCGTAGTTGGTTCTGCAAGTCATCCGTCCAAGATCTGTCTATTCTTGAAAGCTACGACCGCTTTGTATCCAAACTACTTGCACACGCCGCCAAAGAAGGAACCAAGGAAGAGTCTGCCACCACTCCAAACACACGCTTCTCCAACTGCACACAAGGAACTGGGTCCTTAGCTGAGTACAACAAGCGTTTCCAAGAGATACAATCCCAATTAAAGGCCACTCACGCTGAAGCTTGTGATTTTTACATGCTTGGTTTAAACCCTGACCTTAAGGCCTTCCTTATACATCACGACCTTTCTGAAGAATTGGAACCTCTCATCAAGACAGTCTCCAAATGGGAAAGGAAGTTCCAAACCATTTCTAAGCCATACCAGCCCTGACCAGTCTTGACCGCCAACCAGCCTACCACACACTTGACAAACAACCTGCGCCTGTCCTCTACCGTAAACCCAACCAATACCTCACCAGTCTTGGCCTACAAACCAAAGGAGGGCGGCAGATACTGTTTGACTGCCGCTGAGGCTCTCTGCAGATGATTGAATAAACTTTGCTTGTACTGTGGTCAGGGTGACCACCTGGTGGCTAACTGCCCAGATCCTTGACATATTCCCCGTTCTAACCCGGAAACTGAACTCACTTTGGAGAGAACAACAACAGATTCCACAGGCCCTTCCAATCAGACACAGGTTAATAACCTTCATACTCCTGGGAAGTCTTCTCTGCTTTTCATCCAAATTGTGATTCATGGTCCTGTCTCCAGCGTTGAAACCTTTGCCTTGTTGGATACAGGTGCCAATGTGAATTACATAAATTCCAGACTCGCCAAGGCTTTGAATTTCTTGCCCGGCTCAAAGATAGATGCTTGTGGTCCTAACAATCTTCCTGTAACGGCTTTTGAGATAAAACCCCCATCCTGTTCTGCCTGGGGAAATCCGCCTTTCACTCACAGTTTGTCAGTTCTGAGTCACTAAACTTCCCTGTTTACCTTGGCATGAACTGGTGTGAGGAAGTTGGCCTCACTGTCAGGTGTCAGGAACGCAAAGTTGATTTCTATACCCATGACATTCCCTGCTCTCTAGACCTCTTAAGAAAACAGCAGCTCCCCACTAGTTTTTGGAACTTTAAGATGCTAAACTCCTGCACCATCCTACCTTCCGCAGAGGCAGCTCTGGCCGACATTGGTATTCCCCTCTGCATAAGTGACTATGAAGAGGTATTCAGCAACAAGCAGTGCCGCAATCTGCCTCCTCACAGACCATACGACATCCAGATCAACTTAACCAAGGGAGCAAACCTGCCCTGGGATAGGATCATTCCGTTATCTGATGCCAATAATAAGCTGCTCTTGGAATATATCAACAATGAACTTAGTAAAGGCTTCATCACTTGCTCTATGTCACCCTGCTCTTTGCCCATCTTCTTTGTTGCCAAGTCCAATGGCTCCAAATGACCTTGTATTGATTATTGCGCCCTGAATGCTGTCACAATCAAATATTGTTATCCCATTCCATCTGCTGAAGCCCTCACTGACTGCCTCTTGGGTAGTCAGGTCTTTTCCAAAGTTGACCTTTTTGCAGCTTTCAACCAGATCTGTGTTGCCAAAGGACATGAATGGAAGACTGCCTTTTGCACCCCTTTTGGTCTCTACAAGTACAAGGTTATGCCTTTTGGCCTGTGTAACGCACCTTAGACGTTCCAAGCTCTTGTGAACGAAGTTCTTCTCCCATTCCTGAATGAATTTGTGGTAGTGTATCTTGACAACATCTTAATATACTCCAAGAACTATTCCAACCATGTTGATCACCTAAGAAAGGTCATAGCCAGGCTTCAAGAATACCATCTGTACTGCAAGCTCTCTAAGTTTTTCTTCTTCCAGACAAGTGTTGAATTCCTTGGATATATTGTCACTAAGGAAGGATTTGCCATTGCTCCAAGAAAACTTGATGCTATTCTCTCTTGGCACGTACCAAAGAATTGCAAGGAACTCCGTGGGTTCCTTGGTCTTGCCAACTACTGTTGCAAGTTTGTCCCCGGCTTCAGCAGCATTGTCTTTCCGCTCACAAATCTGACCTCCACCAAGGTTGAGTTCAAATGGTCTGCTGAAGCACAGGATTCTTTTGAGCAGATCCGCCACCTGTTTGCCACTCTCCCAGTCCTGCTCATGCCTGATAGCAACAAACCCTTCTTCCTGGAGACCGACACCAGCAACTATGCTGTTGGTGCTGTCCTTCTTCCGCATGGGGGGATGGTATGCTCCATCCTGTTGCTTACTACAGCCAGAAGCATCTGCCTGCTGAGAAGAACTACCCTGTCCACAACAAGGAACTGCTTTCAATTATCAAGTCTCTCAAGCATTGGCGCCGTTACCTCAAAGGAACCTCAGACCCTGTTAGTATCTTCACGGACCACAAAAACTTACTGTTCTTCACCCAAGCCCACCACATATCACAACAACATGCTCAATGGGTGATTGAGCTCACCAACTTCTTGTTCACTATCACTTACAAGAAGGGATCCCTCAACGTTCTTTCTGACCTACTTTCTTGACACCCCACAACTGCTGACTCTGATCCTGAATATGAACGTCTCAACACCAAGGCAGTTCTCCCTGCATCTGTCTTCATTAACCAGATCTCTGCAACTCTTTTCAACTTCCCAGATACCTATTTTATCCAGAAGGCCCAGTCAGAAGACCCTGAGTCCAGCAAGATCATCCAGGACCTGCTATCCAAAGCAATGCCCCCCTCAGAATATTCACTTGAGAACAACCTGCTTCTCTTCCGCAAACTGGTTATGGTATCCAATAAAGACTTGCAGTTGCAAAATTACAATTGGATTCCATGACTCCCTCCCTTCTGGACACTTAGGTTATAAGAGAGCCTTGGCCCTCATAAAGTCACACTACTGGTGGCCACAGATGGCAAAAACCACTAAGGAATATGTTGCCAGCTGCCTATTATGTCTCAGAAACAAGAATTGCACTTCCAAGCCATCTGGCCTACTCTGTCCACTCCCAATTCCTGAAGGTCCATGGCAAAGCCTCTCTATGGACTATATCACTCAGCTACCTTTGTCTGCAGGCTACAACGCCATCTTAGTAGTGGTCAATTGCTTCTCTAAGGAAGCCTCCTTCTCCCCATGCAACACATCTGTCACTGCCAAGCAACCGCCAAGCTATTTGTCAAGAATATATTCCCTCACCATGGAGTCCCTTGTGATATAGTCTCTGACCAAGGCCCCCAGTTTAACTCCGTATTCTGGCAAGATCTCATGACCTCCCTTGGGGTAAACTCTCTCTACAGCACTGCATACCATCCACAGACCAATGGACAAACAGAAAGAACAAATCAGACCTTGGAACAATATCTCCGCTGCTTCATCAACAAGAAGCAGGACAATTGGTCCAACCTCCTTCCCATTGCCCAATACTCCTATAACTCAGCTTACCACAGATTGATTGGCATGACTCTGTTCCAAGCAAATCTTGGTTACACGCCTTCTTTCCTTCCTGACTTACAGGGCCACTTCTGCTCACAGTCTGCAGCCAAACTTGCTTCTGAAATTAAGGAAACACAGACCCAACTTGTTGCACACCTCCATTCTGCCATCTTAGATTATAAGAAGCACTATGACAAGAAAAGAATCCATGGCAACAAGATCCAGTTTAACAACTTGGTACTCCTTTCAACCAAGAATCTCCTGGTTATTGTCGCTTCTTGCAAATTTTGTCCCTGCTTCATTGGACCTTTTCAAGTTGTGGAGAAGATTGGAACTGCCGCTTTCAGACTATCCCTTCCTGAGCACTTCCGCATCCACAATATCTTCCATTGTTCACTCCTCTTGAAATTAAAACAACCTCCTCCCAGCCACTAATCAAAGGCCCCACCCCCTCCTCTTCAAGTCCAAGGCTCTGAAGAATACAAGGTACAGGAAATTATATCCCATTGCACCCTCCAATCTGGCACAGAATACCTCATCCTATGGAAGGGCTATGAACTTGAGGACTCCACTTAGGAACCTGAAGGAAACCTCAACCATTGCCAACAGTTGCTTAAAGCTTACCAGGACCTTCATAACTAGCAGCTAGGGGGGTACTGTCAGGATTTCCTTTTTTTATTGCTGCTAGTTATTTTCAGGATCATTAAGACCAGTCACAAACTTTGATTGGTTCACAAAAAATTTACTCTCATTCAATTTCCTTTCCTTCATTCCCTTGCTCTACCGTTTTATTTTACTTAGATTAACAGTTAATTCATCTTTTTTAAGTTACCTTTATTCAGGACAATTCTTGAACCCGCTATCTTTTTGCTAATATTAGCAACAATCAATCCAAATTCTTACCTTTTGTATTTTTCAAAGTGGCTTACGCCAGCACTTTGGAGCTTGTTTTTCCGCCTTCTTGCCTGCTCTTCAATCTCCTGTTTGTTTTCTTGCTTTAACTAAAGCATGCCAAGAAGTCTGCCGCTTCCCCCAACTCTCCCTTTACCTTCTACTTAACTTTTTTAAGTTAAATGTAGTTAACACCATGTTTTCTCTGCCTCTCTTTGCAACAAAGCTTTCCTAAACACCTTTGGGTAGAATCCCCCTCCATAATTTGCTCACCTCAATCCAGATCAGAATAAAAGGCCTGAGTTTTGTCCAATCTCAACTTAAGTTGAGATTGTTTGACTTGCACCTCAAAAAAGGTACTTGTTAGGTTTTGTGGCTTGTGTTTCTTTTCTAATTTTAGTTTAACTTATTTTTCAATATTATGATTCCTTTTGACTTTCTATTCCATCAGTTAGGTAGTTTCTATAATAATACACACAATTTGATTATTGATAGTTTTAATCCTCCAACTAGTGGTGAGCAATTCCCTGACTTAGAAATTGATTTTTTGACCAAGTCCTCAGTCATTTAGACTGGGTTCTATTTTATTTTCTTAGGATTAATCAATTGCCTCAGCCCTTATTTTACCTCCTACAAGCTTCTAGGAGCCTTAGTCTAGTTGCTACTACAAACCTTACCTACTTTTTTGTATTTGAATAACATAAATATAAACGGTATTAAAGCTTTGGTTTACAACCATCTTCCCCAAACTATGAGACCTTACACAGACTGAAGGAATTGCATGCCTGGGGTTCTGCTGACTGTGGGATTTTATACCCAGTTTCCCCAGGCTTCAGGTTAGGTACACCCAATGCCCTGTGGCCTGCGTTTTTCTGTTAGCCTGCCAGTTGTCTCAAAACAGGGTGGCACCAGGAAAGCAAACAATCCAGCCGGATTAGGGTCTCCTCCAAAGTTGGAGAGGACTCTAGAGAAGGGATTGGGGTTTCAACTGTTAAGGACAACACAAAGTGCTCATCTACTATGTGGGCCAGGTCCTCCAGGCTTTGGGGGGGGGGGGTTTCCTGCATGCGGGCCGCCTTTTTTGACGGTCTGGGAAAAACATCCCAATTCAGGGCTAATGGCGGCCCAAATAACTTTACACATAGCCTCTAAAATAGAGGTGATGAGGCAAGCATTAAAGTTAGTGCCATTATCAGATAGTAGGACTTGCAGGCACCTGTGTTAATAAAAGATATCTTGCAACAAGACATTTGTGGTAGTCTTGGCAGTTATATTTTTTGTAGCTTTGGCTTCAACCCATTTGCCAAAATGTTCCATGGCTACCAAGATGAAATGAAACCCAGACCTAGAACAAGGGAGAGGTCCAACAGCATCAATAATCACAGTGTGGAAGACATTCTTAGGCAGGATGAGCTTGAATTGATGTTGGGATGGTTGAGGGTGTTAGAGTTGACAATAATGACAAGTGGCAAGGACGTCAGGGATTAGTAGGCACATGTTTTCCCAAAGAAGTTCTTGCATACCCAGTCATGAGTCTTCACATTACCCCCATGTCCAGTGTCAATGTGGGCTTGGAGAATAATAGCTATTCTCATGCTGGGGCAGACATAAGGCAGAAAGGCATTATTGACTTTCTTAAAGAGTTGTCTATCTTGAATTACTGTATCCTTGGATAGGGTCTGTAATGCCAATTGGATGTCTTCTGGCTCAGTGGCCCAGGAATTGGGGTACCCTATTAATTCATACAGGCAATCAGCGTCAGCCAGATGGATGGCCAGTATAGGCATTCTAGACAGTCCATTGGTGTTCTGTACTTGTACACCAGGTTGGTGTACCCCAGGGAAATTGTACCCTTGCAGACGCAGGGCCCAACGTGTCAATTGCCCTTCAGGCTCTTTTAGATGTTGTAGCCATTTAAAGGATGAGTGGTCAGTGACTACAGTAAATTGGGTTCTGTAGATTTAATGTTGAAACTGCTTTACTGCATGTAAAACTTACAGGCATTCCTTCTTGGTGACACTATAATTCTCCTCATGTTTAATGAGGACATAAGAAAAATAGGCTGCAGGTTGATCTACACCCTCATCATTGAGCTGGGCTAAGATGGCACCCACAGCTATCCCACAAGCGCAGGTGTATAAGATGAATTCCTTATCATAATAAGGATAGACTAGGATGTGAGCCACTTTTACTTTTGCCTTCAGAGCTTCAAAGGACTGCTGCTGGCTGTCAGTCCATTCAAAGGGTATGTTCTGGAGGAGCTGTACAAGGGGTTCACTCAGTCCAGCAAAGTCAGGGATAAATTGCTAATAGTATCCCATCATGCAAAGGAATACCTGAACCTCACGCAGATTAGTGGGGGCAGCATCTTATCAATGGCTTCCACCTTGTTGTCCATGGGGCTTATTCCAGTCTTGATGAACTCATAACCCAAGAAATTGATTCAATCCTTAAAGAAAGAACACTTGGAAGGCTTGAGATTCAAACATGTGTTGTGTTCTGAGGCGCGGCAAAGACACACAATGGGAAATCCTAACCTTAGGATTGGATTTGTACTAAGTCTCGGTTAGATGACAGGGAAGGCAAATGTGTTTACCTTGCGGCCCTGGAAGAATAATCTCTACTAGTTGTGGCTAGAGAGAGGCGCTGAAGTACAGAAGACACAAAGACAAAAATGTGAATAGAACTTAATTTTATTGGTGAATAAGGAAATGGAATATATAGTGGTTGAGAATACCACAAAACACTACCAGGACAGTAGGATCACTCACCACCAGCATTAGTTGTGCAAGTGAGTTGCGCAGGGATCAGGAAACCAAACAATTGTATTTCCTGAATCAGTCATCAACTAATTTTGAGTAGCAAAAGCAAAAGCAAGAGATTTGTCCTTAAAATGGCCCACCAAAGGCAAAATCAAAATACTGTGAATAGCTGCATTTACAACAACATGCTTCTAAAATCTTGATAAAGACAGACTTGAGATGGTCCAAATAGTCAGTGAAAGTAGAGCTGAACACCATTATATTGTCCAGATATACAAGTACACAGGAAAGCTTTAGGTCACATAGAATGGAGTCCATGGCTCTTTGGAATGCAGATGGTGCATTAAAGAGTCCTTGAGGCATTTGAGTGGGTTTGTAGAGACCTTCTGATGTGATAAGGGCAGCCTTTTTTTGGTCTTCTGGGGACAAGTCAACCTGCCAGTATCCTGATGCTAAGTCCACAGAAGAGAAAATCTTTGGGCCTCCTAATTGTCTAAGGGTATCATCAATCCTGAGAAGAGGGTATGCATCCTTTTTTATGAGAGAGTTTAGACAGTAATAACCCATCAGAATATGATGGCCTCAATCCTTCTTCTTAAAGATCAACAAGGGGGAGGCCCAAGGGCTCTGAGAGGGAGCCAAGAGTCCAGCATCCAATAGTTGTTTGAGTTCTTTGGAAACCTGGGCATCTTTTAACCTACTGCAGCAATAGGGTTTGGCACAGAAGGGAGGAGCATCACCTGTATCAATCTGATGAATGACCCCTTTTTCTAGATCATAGTTGTTGGTCCCAGAAGCAAAGATGTTGTTGAACTGATCAAGCAGTTTTAATACATCTTTCTGCTGGATAGATGATAGCTGCAGAAATTAAGCAGCTGTAAACAGAGACAGTACTTGGGGGTCTTTTTCTGGAAAGTTGAAGTTGCTGAATTTCCCAAAGGGGTAGAAAGACGCCACTTGCTCTGCTCCCAATATACGTCCATGTTCCACAACTTGGCCTCTAAAAATCTGCATGGGTGAAGCAGTCAGATTAATTAGCAGCAGCTGTACAGGCTCCTTATGAGTTTGTTCCAAAATCCCAGGGCACAGCCAAGGTTTTTTACAACTTAGGGATTCATGAGAGTACAAATCTAAGAACAACTTCTCAGGCAGCTCATAGGATATCTGAGAGTCAATGATAACTTGGGAGCCATGAGAGATAGTGACAGCCACAGGAGCAAGCAAAGGGACACCTTCTTCTGCAGTACAGAGAGGAGGTAGGGAGCGCATGTTAAAAGAGTGAGTTCTGTACTTTAGCAAAAAGATGCCCAAGGGGTACTTGAGTATACAAGTCTTAAGGCACTTGCCAGGAACGTGTGGAGGTTCCTCAAAGATTAACAGGATCTTTTACCCTAAGAGAGATATGTACTCATCTCAAAGATTTATAATTCCATTATATTTGTGGAGAAATTGAATGCCAACCAGGAGGTTATAGCTTTTGTTTTCCAAAACAACAGCGGGGAATGCAATGAGGAGCTTACCAAACTCATTGGTAGGGCAGAATAGGCATCAATAGCTCTAGTCTGAGCCATACCAGCAGTTCCATACTGTTGAGCAACTTGGGTTATTGCTGGTACTGTTCAAAGCTACAAATAGATGTTAGCCTTGACAATGTACTCTACCTAATCCTATGCAAGAGCACTACATACTACAATAGAATAAAACTTTGAAGATAATCATGTTTATTGGGACTGGAGTACAATCTAGTCAGCGGCTACAATCTATCCAGGTGTAACTAAGAACTTGTTATCATCTTTTCAGGTGTCTTTATCAATATATACTGCAAAAACATTTTGCTTTTCCTTTCAGAAAGTTTTCAGTGGCTACCTTTGCAATAGGTTCATCTTTGTTTGCTGAGCCTATCCTGATTGGCTGTCCTTGGCACGTGTGCTGCTGTTGTAACTGTGCTGTTTTAGCAGAGTTACAAGGCAAATAATATTTAGAAGCTAGATAATAATCTTTATTGTGAGATAGTGATTATATAGTCAATGTGAATCAAGGATAACAGGAACGTGATTGGTGATCACATGGTTGGATGGAAGAGGGGGGTGGCTTGATCCTGATAATGAGTCAAGCACCAAAACAAGGTATCTACCATAAAGGATTATCATCTGTTTATGTTGTTGGATTTGGTAATTTGAGTTGACTTCCTAGTCTGGCTTTGAGTGACTGGGTAATCATATTGCAAATCACAAACCTGCTTACTCAGAACCTTGCAGGCGGGTCAAGCCTGCGGTTTTGACACACACACACACCCCAGCTGAAGGTTGGCCTCCTCTGGGGGCAGGTTGTCAGGGAGGTTGTCAGGAGCCCAGGCGCTGTATTGAACTAGCTGCTGTTCTGTGGCGGGCAGGGCAGTTTCTTGTTATTTCTGTCTTGCTTTGCAGGGCCATAGGCAATCATTGTGTAGGGTCTTGTCTTGCTTACGTTTTCCAAGCTCTTGCATGAGGTAAGTATTATTGTTGTTTACCTTTAGAATGATTGCTGGTCCTACTTTTTTGGGTTGTAGCTTGCTCTTGTCAACATTCATGTTTAGGGTCTTGTCTTGCTTACACGTTTTCAAGCTCTTGCATGGGTGGTATTGTTCATTGTTGTTTACCTTTAGAATGATTGCTGAGTCCTACTTTTTTGGGTTCTTGGCTTGCTCTTATCAGCATTCATGAGCTGAAACTTTGTCCCCAACTTCATGCTCTATCTTGGATGAGGAAAATTTTTTATGAACATTCATTCTCCTTCACTGTTTGTTTGCTGTTAGCTCTTACA